>CAIGQW010000259.1:11452446-11484883 GCA_903798125.1 Danio choprae
GTGTGTGTGTGTGTGTGTGTGTGTGTGTGTGTGTGTGTGTGTGTGTGCGCGTGCGTGCGTGTAATTACTAAGTACAAATGGCTGACTATACAGTATATATGATTAAAGTAATGAAGCAAACTCAGAAGTAATACAGCACAAAATGTATGGTTGCTCTCTTGATGCTTGACATGAAGACAGCTACTGAATACTTAAACTAAGTCCTCAGATCCTCCAACACAAACGTCCACTTTTGAAAAGATCAATGACAGCTTCTGCTTTTACTTTTGACATTTACGCATTAGGGAGAAGCTTTTATCAAGCAGTATAGGTTTTAATCGCAGCATTCCCACATAATCAAATCCCATAACTTTGATGCTTTGCTGACAGGTTTATGATTATGCAAATGACAAAATTATCTGTGCTCCTTGCTATAATGCACTGAAAAACCACCACTGATATGGAAACTTAAAATATCTTTAAGGAAATAACAAATATCATGGTGGGCAATTCAATATTTCTCAGTTCAGCCACAAAGTTGAATTTTGGAGCATGCATGGATGTACCTCTGTGATTAGAGGTGGAGGACAGGTGTCCATGGCTCCACTGGTGCAGGACTGGTTATACACACAGCCGGGGGTTTCATCAGCACACCACACACACCCGTAACTGGCTGCAACTGCGCGACACTGGCTGCAGTCGGACTGACCCACTGAGCAGTCATACAGCTGCACTGTAACACACACATACGCACATACATACACAGACGTGAAAACGTGCTAGACATAATGCAGTTATTCAAAAAGGTTTTGGGATTGTAGTATTATACAGTACTATAATGTTTTCTAACTGGCCAATGACATGATCTAGTGTTATAAGGTTGTCTATGGTCGTCGGTGCGGGTTCGTGACTTCAGAAAGCGTGGCTTTGGACGGCAGGGAGGGACAGACGTTTTCAATGCTATTTTGCTAAAGTTAGGATTTTCCCAGATCTCCAGATCACACAGAGTTGCACGCACACACGCACGCATGCACACTTTTTCAAAGAATAGACTTTTGAATCAGCCAAAACCAATTTATTTTTGTTATTTATTAGTCAAATAACCGACTCAATCAACTTCTCTCAGAGTAGCTGAATCAGAAATGAAACAAGTGTAACATTCAACCATTAAAATGTATTTTCTGATAAAGGGAAACAAGAAAACACCTTAATTAGGCATGTGAAACACTACCGTAATTAGGCATGTGAATAAAATATAAATGAAGTGCTTGTGATATATACACAACTAATTATTTTTTGTGAAACAATATTATATTTTTAAAACAATATAGAAATAATAAGTAAAATTATGTACAAATGTGTTCATTAAAACCTATTTGATCATTTCTGTCATTTATTTAAAGTTCTAAATTTATCATACTTTTATTTTTAATGACATGTGTATGCATATGCTTATAATTATATCAAATTGTGTGAGTGTGTGTATATATACTTACGTACAATTAATATATAATATACAAAATAATACAAAGAATTTTGTACACAATAAATCTAAATAAGTCTTTTGTACATTAATTTTATTATTAATTAATTATATTTTTAAATCTTTGTCATATTTAAATTATTGTGTTAAGTTATGAAAATTACAGCACAATGTACAATGATAAAACTGATTAATTTGATCAAATTGTCATGATACTCACAGCGGAGATGTGGTGCTGAATCTATACGCTGGGTCCCCCATTGCAGGTACACAGGAGCGGAATATTCAAACTGCTTTCCTGAGTACCGAAACTGCACACAAAATCAATGTATAATCAGCCAGGTGCATGGCCACAAATTATGCACGACACCATCAACAAATCCATGTTTGAATTGCTATGTTTTTCTGGCTGCTGTCATAAATTACAGCCATTATCAGGGCAGACGTCATACATGAGTCTATATTAACTGCAGCGGCTGCGGAGCAATGTGAATAAATGGACTCTATTAATATCACCTGATGAGCCTCGCACTTGAACACATGCGTCCCCGTTTCTTTGCTGATATCCAAAGTGGCCGGCAAACGCAGCTCCTGGCCTTCGATGATCAGCACGCAGGCGTAATCTTCCTCATCCTGTTCAGAAAACCACACAGTCAAATGCTAACGAGGAGACCCCCATTATCATAAATGAGTTCACCCAGACCCTGGTGAACATGGGGAATAATGGCCTCTTAAAATGCACAGGCATGAAACGTCAAGGCCAATATATTGACTCAGGCACAATGGATGGAGTGGAATGATGAATGGCAGATGAGCTTCACCTCGAAGATGTCCAGGTTTTTGCCCTGCAGAGAGAGTGAGGTGTCAAAGCCCACAGGAACAAGAGGAGAGCTCTGAAGGGCCCAGACGCAGGGGCAAGAGTCAGGCCCGCGCGGCGTCAACTGCTCCTGTTCTCACACACACGCACACGCACACACAAACACACACACAAACACACACACACACAAAATAAGACTTTCAAAAATGGCAAAGTTGACCTCCCCCTGCTCATTTTGTGTTTAAGTTAAATGCAAATGACCTGCAGAAGCTATGATTTGATTGGACAGAGCAGATAAGAATGCATGATTTTTGTTTGGTTGTTTTTGTAATTTCGCTAATAATTATTACATTTTTTATTTTTTTTTTATTTTGAGTTTCCAAAGAAAAATGCATATATAACTTACATAATCTCTCATACAGAAAGAGACTTACAGATCTTGCATATGCTTTGTATTTTCTATAAATACAAACTATAAACATAAACAGTATTAACTATAAACAGTAAAACATGGGGAGCTACAAATCCTTTAGAAGATTGCCTTTAAAGAAGAAAACATACATACTTAGACACATAATATTAAATTTAAAAGTTACAATTCAAAAAAAATCCGGCCATACTGGTGAAATATACTCAATCCATTACCTCCAAATTAGAAAAAAGGATTCAGTCTGTGTTCTTAATGAAAAAGATGACATATATAGTGTGCACTGCAATAATCCATTCTTCAACTGTAGGGGATTCATTCATTTTCTTTTCGGCTTAGTCCCTTTATTAATCTGGGGTCGCCACAGCGGAATGAACCGCCAACTTATCCAGCATATGTTTTACACAGTGGATGCCCTTCCAGCCACAACCCATCACTGGGAAACATCCATACACACTCATTTACACTCCAGACAATTTAGCTTACCCAATTCACCTATAGTGCATGTCTTTGGACTTGTGGGGGAAACCGGAGCACCCGGAGGAAACCCACGCCAACACGGGGAGAACATGTAAACTCCACACAGAAATGGCAACTGACCCAGCCGAGGCTTGAACCAGCAACCTTCTTGCTGTGAGGCGATTGTGCTACCCACTGCGCCACCACATCGCCCGTTAATTTTAACCATTTTTTTGTAATTACTTTTTTCCTATATGCCAGAAGAATAAATGACAGTTTCTTGTCTTTATTAATCCATCCATCTAAATTTATATTACCTAAATATAAAGATTCGCAAGTGAAAGCAATCTCTACTTCAAAAATGGCATCTTAATGTATTTTAATCTCTTTCCAGTATGGGGTTCATTTCTGACAATCCCAAAAGACATGACAGTGATTAGCTACTTTCCCCCCTCACATCCTCCAGCAGCTAGTGCCCTTTCCTCTGTGTATTTTCTGTGATGGTGGGATGAAAAACCTTTTTCCAACAAAATTCTCTCCACAATAATTACATTTTTTAATGAAATATTTTAATAAACAAGTTAATTTTATTACCAAGTTACTAAAGTAGTAGTAGTGATGATATTAATAATAATAATAAAAATATTTATATAAAAACAAATGATAAAAAACAAATAATAAAAAATAATAATGTATTATTATTATTATTGTTATTATTATTATTATTTATTGTGTTAATCAATAATGATTCCTTAATTAATCATTAAATGATGAAATGATTGTGATGATCTAAATAACTTTGGCAAGATATATTAATATTATCAATTAATTAATAATTACTCATCAATTTACATTAGATACACAAATACACGTTAAAATGTTGTTGAAAATATACATGGAAATTTTAAGATATACACATATATAGAAAATTAAGCAATTAACAATTGTTTAAATGCATATTATATTTAACTAGTGTCAAATGGCATTTATATACAGTATATAAGTACATAAACAGAAAAAGATTTTTTTTTAAAGACAGGATACCAAATACCAGGATAAAGATACCACAGATTTACTGTAGTAAAAATAACCATAGTCCTATACAGCACCTATATATGCATACAAAATGAAATATTCAAATTATGAAGATTTTCATATTTGCAATTGTATGCACATGCCACTTTCAGTTACTTTAAAAAACACCCTGATTTAAACAAAAAAGCACGATAAACAATCAAGATACAGGGCGGGATCAACCTGTCACTCACTTGATACCAACCAATAGCAAATCACCATAATCCCAGAATCCAATCAATTCCCAAAGGACAAAATGAAGCGCCGCCCTACAATTAGTTCTAGTTTAAGAAGCCTATTGATTGCAATAATCCTTCATTTTGACCTTGAGAAAGAAGAAAGATCTCTACACTGATAATGACAGGTCGCGACCTCGTGCACTGTCCATAGGGGTCATGTGTAGTGTTGAGGAAATGAGAAAGCGGTGGGGGGAGATGAACACTTACCCTGCTATTATAGATGACGTGTTGACGAGGGCAGCTTTTACGATGAGTGCAGAGCTCATCCTTCACACACCAGTGACACGGCCACACGCTGCTCACACAAGCCATGCATCTACAGCACATACCATTAAACTAATGTGAAAATGTGTTGTTATACAGTAGCATAGCCAATATACATTTGAAGTCAGAATTATTAGCCGCCTTTACATTTTTTCCCCCAATTTCTGTTCAACGGAAAGAAGATTTTTTTTTAAACACATTTCTAAACCTAATACTTTTAATAACTCAAAAACTCTAATAACTGATTTATTTTATCTTTGCCATGATGACAGTACAGAATATTTTACTAGATTTTTTTTTATATATTAGTATTCAGCTTAAAGTGACATTTAAAGGCTTAACTAGGTTAATTAGACAAGTTGGAGTAATTAGGCAAATCATTGTATAATGATGGTTTGTTTTATAGACAATCGAAAAAAACATATTGCTTAAGGGGGCTAATAATATTGACCTTAAAATGTTTTTTAAAAATGAATACTAGCCAAAATAAAACAAATAAGACTTTCTCCAGTAGAAAAAAATATTATAGGAAATACTGTGAAATAATTCCTTGTTCTGTTAAACATTGTTTGGGAAACATTTGAGAAGAGAAAAAAAAAATTAAATTTGGGTGAATCAACTTCAACTCTACATACTATATTATAGTGATATAGTCCATTTTTAATGTTGTGTAATGTTAGGTTTCTTTCACCAGAATATTCATATTTCAGTTCATTTTTATTCTCTAGTTGAGACTGATTTAGGATTATCATGAAATGTTTCCATACACAAAATTAAAAAGCACAAAGAAAATCACATCAGGACTAAAAATCTGAACTAAAAACCACAAGTTTAAAGAGCATGCAACACTCCTTTCCCCCCAGCCTATTCCCTTAAATAAATTTTCCCTTTTCTTTCTCTATTTTAAATTTTTCTTTTCTTTTTTATTTTATTATTATTTATTTTACTGAATACACCATGCTGTCAACCTTAACTTTTAGTACTGACCTGTGTATATGCTTCAGTTGTATAAATGAATGCACATCATATATCCTTTACGCACATCCTATATTGTTTGTTGTACAATATGTGGGTTATTTATATATATTTATATATATTTATTGACTTTTTCTGTGCTGTTATTTTCTCTTTTACTCTTGTTTGTTTAACTGTCATAAAAATCTGATAAATAAATATATAAATCTTTAAAAAGTAGCTTGAATGCAAAAGCTTTTTATTTTAATTAGTATAAGCTTAAAGACAGCACAATAAATAACATTATCATTGCATTCACATAAAAGTACATAAACTGAGACAGACATAATCTATGTTTTTTTGTATGACAGCAGTGTGGAATATCAAGATAATAATATGATCAAAATATAAATGTCTACTTTTTAAAACAATTGTATTTGCATTATAGAAATAAATTAAGTTGCAACTGAAAAGTAATGACATATTACATTTTATAGCCACTTACTTAACTTCTAATTTCTAAATTGATGGTTGTATAAGTCACCTAAATCATTTTAATCATTTAGATATAAAAAAAAATACATATATTATATATATATATATTAATAAGTACATGTAAGAATAAGCATGTTTTTGTATTTTTACATAAATATATCTGTTAGGCTGAATGGCAATGGAACATTGCATCATCAATATTTTTATATTTTATTTTCACAAAGGTTATTTGAATAATTAATTGCTTTACTTGCATTTAATTTGCTTCTAAGTATATATGCAGGGTTTCACACAATTCCTTCATGTGTTCGCAACACAAATCGATGAAGTTAACTTAACAAATTGAAGTGGATTAAACATAAAACAGTCAAGTTGTCCCCCCAAAAATCACAAGAATTACAATGCTTCATAATTTAGTCGTTTGAACAAGCAGCACAATTATTTTTTGAGTGTATTTTGTACATTTAATACATAAAAATAAAAGGTTGTGTGAGGATACAATATTTTACATAATTCATTCACCAACTCAAAAACAGAAAGAACTATGCAGCGTGAATTATGGTTGTGTGTTCCCTTACGGTGAGGTAGCGTTGAGCCGTCCGACTGCTTTACAGTCATAAAAGGTGATATTTGTATGCGAGATGGTCACGTCTCCGAACTTCAGTGCCATTCGAACTGATACATGATCTATAAAATAAATATAAAGTTTCATATAAAATATCAGCCAAGCAAATGAACAATAACAATTAAAAGCTCCTCTGTTTTGACCTAGATTTTCCACCTTGAAATGTGAGCACTCTATATTCAATATTTAACATGGGCTTAACCATCCCTGTACAGTAAATACCACAGATCTGGAGTACGATCTAGAGCGATGCACGGTTCATTGTTAGGATCTCTGCTGTTTGCCTAAAAGCTTTAATACTGAGTCCCGGCAGACTGACATTTTCTAGTTGCGCAGGAGATAAGCTAATACCCTCCGTCAAAATAATCCCTGTAACCCAGATTCAATGTCAGGAAAATCAACTGAATCATCTTTAAATGTGGGCAAAATCCCTGCTAATGCATATACTGTACACAAAATCCAGGCAAATTTATTCGAACAAAACCACAACCTCAATTCAGAAAAGTTAGCACATTTTATAAAATCCAGTCAAATCAATGTAGTTTGTGATTTAAAGGTCCCATTAATTATAATTATTTTTAAAGATGTTAGTTTCAGTCTGTTAGTTTTAAGGATATCTATTAGCTATAGTGTGCTCCAAAACAGTGACATAATTCATGTTTAGAAAATATTAAACTGATATAAACATCTAAAGCTTGCAGTTTGTCACTTCCGCCTAAATCTGTCAATCAAATCACCTCAGTTTCTCATCAAATGCTCTCTAGTATCTGACATGGCCTGCCCCCTTCAAGAGATGCTTCTCATTTGCTTTTCATTTGATGTGCTTGATCTAAACCACTCTCACTGGCAGAGCTGTGATAAAAACAAAACACTATTGGCTGTTTTTTTTTAAGGGGAGGAGTTACACTATGTCCCGCCCTCTTTTCATTTTTCAGTTGAGATTACGTCAAACATCGAATACAAAAATGCACATTTCAAAGTTCACATAAAAATGTCAATTTCCTGTTAATTTACTCCAAGATTTAGGTGCCTTTCTTTTTTCAGTAGAACATTAAAGAAGATTTTGAGCTGAATCGGTGGTCCTTGGTGATTCTTATAATGGCAGTGAATGGTTACAGGTTTTCTAGATTAAATACAAACACATACAAATAAGTCCAAATCAACAGTCATGACTCCTGATTACACACTGAGTTCTTGTGAATCGAAATGATCGGTCTGTGTAAGAAATTGAATACTACTTACAATATTAACTTCAATCCACAGCCTGGTCAAACAGTTTTCGGCGCATGTATGAATGTAGTCTGATTGTAGTCCTGTTGCTTTGATGATGAATTTTGATGGCAAAGGGCGCAAGCTTTGTGGGTGATTTTAAAACTTTTACAGTAACAGGTATTAAAAAAAAAATATTAATTAACATCTTGTATCGCAAAATGCATTTAAAATAGATTGATCAATGAAAATTACTTTTGTAAACCATTTAAAATGTATATAATAATAGTGAATAATAAAAATATGGTTGTACATGAAACTGTCGCTTGTTTGAAATTTATTACATAAAGGTTTTGTACTGCCAGTGTGAAATGTAAATAAATTACAATAAAAGTACTGTACAAATTGTCATACCATAAAATTTAAATGTGGTAAAGGGCATTTTACCATAAAAAGAAGTGGCAGTAAGGCTATTTTACTGTAAAATGAAATTAAAACACATTTACAGGTAAGTTACTGTAAAGGGGCAGTTGAAGTAAATTGCTGGTAACAATGCTGCCAGTAAGTTACCACAAAAATACAATAAAACGTCCAACAGTGTACATTAGGACTACATTCACATATGTGCTGCAAACTGTTTGACCAGGCTGTGGATTAAAGGTAAAAATCTTGTAAAAAATGTTCCATTTCTTACACAGACCGATCATTTCGCTTCACAAGACTTCAGTGTGTAATCAGGAGCCATGGCTATTGAATTGGACTCCTTTGTGTGTGTTTACTTTTAATCTCAAAAGACTTTGAGTCACCATTGACTGCCATTATAAGAATCACCAAGGACCACCGATTCAGTTCAAAATCTATGGGTGAGTAAATTAACAGGACATTTTCATTTTTGGTTCAACTATCCCTTTATGTGCACTTTCATAACAGCATGGTAACCAGTTTCAGTTAGATCTGCAACATTAATCCTTAAAAGATTGCAGTTTTAATCCAAGTACCCAAGAGATCTTAAATTCTTAAAGAATGTGATTTGCATTATGTATATTAAACCTTTGACGATCACAACTGTGACATTTAAATCTGCTTCTGATGCAGAGACATTTGATCTAGTTTTGAAAGTTGATGTTACACCATGATAAACAAAACTTCTGTCCAAACATTTTGGAGTGTATTCCAGCTATCAAAATGAGTTTATATGTACCGAATACAATTTACTTTGTCAGTAAAAAAAACCCCATTACAAACAGAAAACATACTCTAAGAAACTATCATTGAATGTACCAGCGCACTTTCATAAAAGCATGTTTCAGACAGATCTGCATCATTTATACAGAATTCAAATACGCTAATTAAGAATTAAGCTATTTTTAAAACTAATTGATGACGATTTGCATATGTTCATTAAACGTATGAGGTACATCAGAAGCCATGTATGGCTATGAAAGCTAATGTGATTCATTATAGAATACAATTTACTTGGTCAGTGAAAATATAGGCATTTTTTAGCAATTAAATAATGGTTACAGTGAATTAACAAGTTACAAATGCTAGATTTTATTACATTTAATAATAATAATAATAATAATAATAATAATTCAATTCAAGTTTATTTATATAGTTATATAACGTTTAACGTTTAACGTATTATTTATATATATTTTACAATGTAGATTGTGTCAAAGCAGCTTAACATAGTTCTAGTAAAGTCCAGATTTCAGAGTTAAGGTTCTGTTTAGTTCAGTTCAGTTCAGTGTGGTTTAAATTTCACTGCTGAAAGTTCAAACACTGAAGAGCAAATCCACCGAAGTGCAGCTCCACAAGTCCTGATGCGAGCAAGCCAGTGGCAACAGTGGCGAGGGGGAGAAAAATTTAAAATAAAATAAAAAAATCCACCTGGATTCTGTAATGGCAGTCATATTGCGTCAGACTGCACACCACACACCAGCTGATGAAGTGAGTGATAAAGCCAATTATCACATGGGGATGGTTAGGAGGCCATGATGAACAGACGCCAGTCCAGCCCAGGATTGGAAGGACATTCTGGTATTTTTAATGACAATAGAGAGTCGGGACCTGGGTTTAACATCTCATCCGAAAGACAGTGCTCACTTAGCAGTATAGAGTCCCATTCAATATACTGGGGCGTTAGGACCCACACAGACCGCAGGTTGAGCGCCCCCTGCTGGTCTCACTAACACTACTTCCGGCAGCAACCTAGCTTTCCCATGTGATCTCTTATCCAGGTACTGACCGGGCATAGCCCTGCTTAGCTTCAGTGGGCGACCATGTGAGAGTTGCAGAGAGCTAGCTGCCGGCATTTCACAAACATTCAATATTTTTTCAGATTTGTGGTTATGGTTATGTTTAATTGATTGATTGATTGATTGGTTGATTGATTGATTGATTGATTGACTTAAACACCATGTCAGCATCACAACCATCTTCAAAAGTTATACAATTAACAAAAAGTTATAAAATGCATTTTGAATTAACACATGCTTAATGGTTAATAAAATGGTTGTTCACCTTTTATTAAATAGCCATAAGTCTTGTACAGTACACTAGTTTGTCTGTGCAGTAATCGCATCACGAAACATTTTCATCCAAAAATCTAAAGGAAATTTGCATTTAGCAAAGACTCGCCATCAAGACCAGCTTTAGAAGACCAGCGCGATCTGACAAAGCATTATCCAGAGGATGATAATGTGTAGAATGGCCATAAATGAGGTTGGTGTTGTGATCTCGTTCCTTTCGAGTGTGCATGCGCATTAGCTCGGGCAACTTTAAAAATGCAGATTTTTTTTGATTCAAACAAGAAATGAAGCTTATGAGACAGTTGTTGTTTAATGTTATTAGTGATTTCAAATATGTAATGTAATCGTCAGCTTGGCAAACAGTTTTGGAGAATTTGATGTTTTCCCATTAAGACAGAATGCCCGAGAGGCGTTTCAAAGATGGCCGCAGAATGAAATGACTTGCCTTAAAGGGACTTTGCTATTAGTTACTAGTTAATTAGTTAAAGTTATTAGTAATTAATAAAGTTATTGTAAGTAATATTCTTAATTTTTCTGACTTTGATTGTAATGCAATAATATGCACCTTTTGTAAAGCTGCTTTGAAACAAATTATTGTACCTATACAAATAAACCTGAATTGAATTGGTTTGGCTTTCAGTCTCTCAGCTCAACAGTTGGTTGCTGGGATTGAAGCGTGTTGGCAGTGTGATGGAGTCAGCGTGGCTCACCGTTGCCTGGCGGACTCGGCGGGAGCAGCTCCGGCGCCGGTGATTGACATGTGATTCTGTTCTCCAAGACAACCGCAGGCTGAGCAGCCAAACTCCCAAAAGCACAAGATAGAGACTCATCCTTTGACAAGACTGGCAACTGTAGAACTGTGAAAGAGACCTTGAAAGCACAGAAGAAGAAGAAAAAAAAACAGATCAGACATTTTAAGACGGTGCAAGGCCACGGTTGGTCTTGTGAATACTAATAGGAGATATTGTCGATACTTTTGTTTTGGATGCTGGTGTGGGGTTTTGTGCTCGGCTTGTTAAGACCAAGGTTTTCGGGGTATGTGTAATAGTCTGTGGGTATTGCATAAGATGCGATCTGGTGGAGTCTGTCTGTGGTGTAGCAAAACCTACAATTCTTGACCTGTTATAAGAATGTTATTGTGCAACTGAAGACCTCGAGCACAGTTTGCAGTCTTCTAGCAACACATCTACTGTTAAAGAAGTAATTTGGTATCTTAAAAAAGCCAAAACAATAATCTTTTGTATGAATGACAGCAATTAAAATTTGTTTTCTGCAAACACAAAGTAGAATCAAAGTAAATGCATCCTAGAAAGCATTTGATTCAACAATTACTTTAATATTTCAATAAATTTAAGGAGAACAAAAGATAGCAGAAGCGGAAGTTGCCATGAAATGGAAGTTTAAAGGTGCAATAGGTGATTGTCTTTAGAAAATGTTTTTGTTGTGCTGGTTGAAAGTCTCTTCACATTCTGATAGTTATGATTAAAGTAAATCATACAATCATTAAAGAAAAACATTCATTATAAATCAGCAAATGAAAACATTTGTTATTTTGACCTTTGTCAGTGTGAAAAAAAATCCTATAAATATAATGAAGAAATGTTATCAGATCTTAACATTTTACTCAAATTCATACTGTTACTGTAAAAAAAATCAACAATTTATTGTATTTGAAAGCTCACCAAGGCTGAATTTATTTGTTAAAAAATATACTAAAACAAAAAATATTGTGAAATATTATAATTTAAAACCACTGTTTTTTAATATATTTCAACATGTAATTTATTCATATGATGTTAAAGCAGATTTTTTGTCATTACTTCAGTATTCAGTGTCTTGCTTATTGCCAAACAATAAAACAAAATCTTATTATTATCATCAACGTTGAAAACAGTTGTGCTGCTTAATAATGTGGACATTGTGCTAGATTTTGAGCAAGGATTTATTTAAAAAAATATTTGCAACATAATAAAAGTCTTAAAGTAAGTGTCAGTTTTAATCAATAAATGTATTTTTAAGTTGTGCTGCTTAATCATTTGAGAAAATTGTGCTACATTTTGAGCAGGGATTTATTTTTAAAAAATTGCAACATAATAAAAGTCTTACAGTAAGTGTGAGTTTTAATCAATAAATGTATTGATACACACACCATACGGTATTCAGTGTCACATGTTCCTTCAGAAATCATTTTAACTTGCTTATTGATAATCAATAAAAATTTCTCATTATTATCATCAATGTTGAAAACAGTTGTGCTGCTTAATAATAATAAATTGTGCTGGATTTTGAGCAGCCATTCATTTGAAAAGAAATAAAATTGCAACATAATAAGTCTTACAGTAAGTGTGAGTTTTAATCAATAAATGTATTGATACACACACCATACGGTACAGGTGTCAAAGCCAGTTCCTGGAGGGCTGCAGCCCTCCACAGTTTAGTTCCAAGCCTCCTTCAACACATTTAGCTGTAGGTTTCAAACAAGCCTGAAGGACTAGTTATTTGGACTAATTAGAGGGACTAATTAGTTTGATCAGGTGTGTTTAATTAGGATTGGAACTAAATTGTGCAGAGCTTCGGTCCTCCAGAAACTGGCTTTGACACCTGTGCCATACAATATTCAGTGTTACATGTTCCTTCAGCAATCTTTCTAACTTGCTTATTGCTAATCAACAAAAATTTCTTATCATTATTATCGATGTTGAAAACGATGTTGTTGTGCTGCTAAATAATTTGTGGAAATTGGGCTAGATTTCAAGAAGTGATTTGAAAAAGAAATTGCAACATAATAAAAGACTTACAGTAAGTGTCAGTTTTAATTAATAAATGTATTGATACACACACCATACAAAAGAACTCTGGAACAATGAGAATAGGAAATTAGCAAAACATTGCTTATTGCATCTGCAGGCGAGAATTAAGTCTCAGTTTTATCAGCCTTCTGCTTTATCACATAACACCTTATTAGGCACTGTGTCTCATGTCGGTCAGGGAGTCTCTTCCTGTCTAAGTGTGCAGTTCTTGGCTAAAATAAGCCATAATGAGGAGCGCACAGACTGTAATGTGACAGCGGAGTGTGGGAGGTGATCTGGGAACAGGGTTTTTATACCTGCATCTGCTCTTCTCTGCTCTGGATGGAGGGTTCTAGACTCTGGATGGACACACACTGGCGCTCGTGGCTGTAACTCCAGATCCAGTGATGAGGCTGAGCGTGTCTTGCGCAATCCATTTTCCGCGTGCATCTGACACACAAAGACGCATGCGATGAGATAAGAGACTGCTGAAATTTGCTGATTTTTTGAGATATCTTATAAAAGCAAGCGTGTAAACATTAGGGCATGCAAACAAAGTCTGAGATTTTAAATAAAAGTGGATTGCGATGTTAAACTCAAACATAAATTACTAATCACTTTTAAAATGCCACAGAATTAGTCCATATGACATTGCATTAGCAAGTAAGAAACTTGAAAACAGGAGAAGAGGAAGATTATTTGTGACTAAATAAAATATTGGCCGGTTTCTAAACTAAACGTATTAGTAACGCTTTAGAATAATGATCCATTAGTTAGTTTATTTACTAACTTTAACTAAGTATGAATAACTTAGTAAAACATTTATTAATCATAATTAAAGATGTACTAATGCATTATTAAAATCCAAAGTTGTGCTTGTTGCCATTAGTTAATGCACTGAGTTAACATGAACTAACGTTATTTAACCCAAACAACATTAACTAACATTAACAAAGATGAAGGAATACCAAAGTAAATGTATTACTAATTGTTTCTTCATGTTAGTAAATACATTAAGAGACATTAACTAACGGACCATTATTTTAAAGTGTTAAAATTTATATTTATATATATTACAAATATATAATAGCATTCATTTTAGGGAAAACTGAAATGTGAGCATAATATCAGTGTTTAAATTACATGAGGATGAAGTCCAGTGTTGGGAAAGTTACTTCAAAAAAAAAAAAAGTACCAATTACATCATTGTATTTAAATTACTTTCTAATTACTTTGTCTGAAAAGTAACTTAATTACTCAAAAAGTGATTTAATTACTTGACTCAATACTAATTAAAATACTTAAAATCTATTTATACTACTTACAAATCTCAAAGTATAGAATTCTTACAGTCTGACAGTGCCTTTTGGGTTTATTAAAAAAAAATAACAACAGAAGAAATGTTAAACATGTCTCAAATTACAAACTTTTTCAAAATAATAATGACACCATATTTCATACATAAAATAAATTGACATTAATTGTCTTACTCAATTTAATGTTTCTTAAGTATGTGTAATTGTCTGACAAATCTAACCTTTTATTAGTTGAAAAATCAAGTTATTCTGCAAATATATTGGCATATTATCTATATTATGTGAATTTACAATAAGTCTGCATCTCTGAACAGATTTTTACAGAACTGTGGAATTTATGCATGCTGTTTTAGACAGGGATGTTTTAAGTAACCGTAATTTAAAAAAAGAAGCTAAAAATGAAAATCAATGGTTTACTTTTCAAGCACTAAACTAATTTAATTATATGAACTGGTTGCTCTGTAACTAATTAAACCAAACACTAAAATTACATGAGAATCATTTATTCATTCATTCATTTTACTTCGGCTTAGTCTCTGATTTATCAGAGGTTGCCACAGTGGAATGAACCACCAACTATTGCATATGCATATAGCATATGTTTTACACAGCGGAGGCCCTTCCAACCGCAACACAGTACTAGGAAACACCCATATACTCTCACATTCACTACGGCCAATTTAGTTTATAACTAAATTATATTTAGAACATGCAAACTCCACACAGAAATGCCATCTGGCCCAGCCTGGATTCGAACCAGCGACTTTTTTGCTGTCAGGCGATAGTGCTAACCACTGAGCCACCATGCCACCTGACTACATGAGAATCAATTATTTCAAAATTATAAAAAAAAATAATACTGGTTTTAGTTTAAAGTTTGATCTTAGTAAGATTTAATTTTAGGTCGGAAGTCCTTAAGAATGCATGCATTTCTAAATAGTTGCAATGTAAACAATAAAAACTCTTATTAACTTTTATTAGTCATCTGTATTCTCATTAGCTTTTAATGATTCTTTGATCAATAAAAGGTTCAAAAGAAAAACATATTTGGGTAACACTTTCATTTAAGTAACAATTCACGCCATTTACAACTGGCTTATTATCTGCCTATTATTAAGATAGTAACTGTTTATTAGCACTTATAAAGTATGATCTTATTTTACATCCCTAATCCTTCCCAATACCTGTTAATACCTATTATTAAGCAGCTGATTAGTAGTTTGTTGAGCTCAAAGTCTTAAGAGTTAAGAGTTTGTTAATAGTGTGAAATCTGCTGCGTAAAACATATGCCGGAATAGGTAGCGGTTCACTCCGCTGTGGTGACCTCTGATAAATAAGGGACTTAGTTGAAGGAAAATTCATTCATTCATTCATTTTCTTTTCGGCTTAGTCCCTTTATTAATCTGGAGTCGCCACAGCGGAATGAACCGCCAACTTATCAAGCAGATAAGCAGCGGATGCTCTTTCAGCCGCAACCCATCACTCCCCATCTGGAATAGTTGGTGGTTCATTCCGCTGTGGTGACCTCTGAAATAGAGACTAAGCTGAAGGAAAATGAATGTAGTGTGAATTTCACATTAAAATAAAGTGTGACCCATATTTGAAACAAAAGCGTTTTGTTACATTACTGTGACTGTTGATCATTGTAATGCATACTATTAGAATGATCTAAATAGATATTGTCATCAAACATTCAGCAAATAGTGTAGTATTAAACCTAAAAATGATCCCTAGAAAAATGTCCCAGTGTTACACAAATAACCCAAAATAGTTGAACCGGTAGTGCAACTGCAGTGGAAGCAGAAGTCGTTGAAAAAATAATTCTGAATCATTTCCATAGATCGTTGTCTGATTAAATGTGATGTTTATGTAAAGCGAGAGGTGCGGCCTGATGGGAAGTGTGTGTTGAAAGAGCAGGCGGTGGTGTGTATGTGTGTGTGTGTGTGTAACAGCAGTCAGGTGAGCTCCAGTACCTGCCCTCCAGCGAACACCAGCCGCAGTAGGGATCTCTATTCGACAGGCAGGAGTGGCAGTCTAAATGCTTCTCACACTGAGCCACATGAAGCTTTGTAACCTGAAACACACAGAGACACAAATCACAGGCCCTGAGCACCGTTCTCAAATTGCAAACCGATAAAACGCAACAGAGCGCAACTTTTGCATAAGCGAACAGTGTGATTCTGATTGGCTGCCAAGACGAATTCATCAGCAATTTCTCGACAATGGAGCGATTCCAGCGTTATGGATGTGGCAGTAAAAACTCAAAACATAAATACACATAGAAAGTAGATGTTAATATTATATTGAACCATCGTTTTTTTATTTTCCAAAACTACTAACCACAGAGTTATGGGATCAAAAAAATATCAATCTGTAAACATTTTTTATATTTTAAATGAGGACAATAAGCATGCGCTATGCATGTGAACATAAAAGTTAGCGAGTTTACAGTACTGTATACAACACACTTTGTAGGAATTCTGTGAATTAAACTGCACAACCTAAAAGAAACCATGCTAATCAAAAGGATAAGAGTTGGCTCTCTATAGAACAAAAATGATTGATTTTATTTTATTTAACTTTTTTTTTTTTTATGAGGGAAAAAGTTCTGGATGTGACACCTCTCTGTTATTGATGTGACATGTGAAATTGGCACTTGAAAACACTGACAGAGACATTTTTGAGGGTTTTTACAGTACACTACCTGTCAAAAGTCTTGTCGCCTATCCAAGTTTTAGGAACAACAAATAATAACTTGACTTCTAGTTGATCATTTGGTATCAGAAGTAGCTTATATGAAAGGCAAAAGCCTCTGGATTACGCTTATTTTACCAAAATAAAATATAATCATGCCTTGATTTTTAATTATTTAATTATGACAGTAAGGTCTGACTTTGCTTAGACAAAAGTCTCGTCACTTAACAGAAACAATGTACAGTATAGAATATAAAGTCACGGTGCAGAGGAAAAAGAATTAATATTGTGTATGACTCCCATGAGCTTGGAGGACTGCATCCATACATCTCTGCAATGACTCAAATAACTTAATAAAGTCATGTGGAATGGCAAAGAAAGCGTTCTTGCAGGACTCCAAGAGTTCATCAAGACTCTTTGGATTCATCTTCAATGCCTTCTCCTTCATCTTACCCCAGACATGCTCAATAATGTTCATGTCTGGTGCCTGGGCTGGCCAATCCTGAAGTACCTTGACCTTCTTTGCTTTCAGGAACTTTGATATGGAGGCTGAAGTATGAGAAGGAGCGCTATCCTACTGAAGAATTTGCCCTCTCCAGTGGTTTGTAATCTAATGGGCAGCACAAATGTCTTGATACCTCAGACTGTTGATGTTGCCATCCACTATGCAAATCTCTCAAATGCCCCCCATACTGAATGTAACCCTAAACCATGATTTTTCCTTCACCAAACGTGACTGGTTTCTGTGAGAATCTTGGGTCCATGTGGGTTCCAATAGGTCTTCTGCAGTATTTGTGATGATTGGGATGCAGTTCAACAGGTGATTCATAGGAAAAATCTATCTTCTTCCACTTTTGCAAATGATCAACTAGAAGTCAAGTTATTATTTGTTGCTCTTACATCTGTGATCGGCGACAAGACTTTTGTCAGGTATTGTACTGTAAAATACAAACCTACACAAAACAATCTCGCTATTTTGGTGAAAACTAAATTTCTTTCATGGCAAGGTTGACATTTGCATGGAATTGCTCAATGCAAAAACACAAAACCAGACTTTCATCTCAAGAAATCTGTTATTCGAATAATGTTTGTTAAAGCAAACGTGTAATCTCTCCTTTGAGAGTGTGCGTGTAACAGATGCTGTTTGTTTCAGTTGATGCGAGATAAAAAGAAGCCGTTTGTCTCCCGTACCTTTCTTTCAGTCAATACGTAGACGTTCTGTTTGGTGGCATCCAACAGTAGAT
Organism: Danio choprae; assembly: GCA_903798125.1. Taxonomy (NCBI): domain Eukaryota; kingdom Metazoa; phylum Chordata; class Actinopteri; order Cypriniformes; family Danionidae; genus Danio; species Danio choprae. The sequence continues at coordinate 11,471,049 of CAIGQW010000259.1, forward strand.
CAGCATTAATGGGACTCTCTGGATCCACCTCCACTGTGTCGTATTTTGTCCCAGTACCATTTGCATGCAGGAATACCTACATTAGAAGTAAAAGCACAATTAAATCAGAATATGTTCAGATGGAAAAATCTCTGAGTGCCGATTGAAGATTGTCCTCTAAAATTAGCATTTTTAGGTGGCACGGTGGCTCAGTGGTTAGCACTGTCGCCTCACAGCAAGAAGCTCGCTGGTTCGAGTCTTGGCTACGCCAGTTGGCATTTCTGTGTTGTCGTGGGTTTCCTCCGGTTGCTCTGGTTTCCCCCACAGTCCAAAGACATGAGCTTGATTTCCCAGTACTGGGTTGCAGCTGGAAGGACATCAGCTGCGTAAAACATATGCCGGAATAGTTGGCGGTTCATTCAGCTGTGGCAACCCTTAATAAATAAGGGACTAAGCAGAAGGAAAATGAATGAATGAATGAATGAAATTTGCATTTTTCTCAGCCTCCTAAGTTTACGTTCAGTTATTTCACTTTAAAGGCAATGAAAATAACCTATTCTTTACAATAAGAGTAAAATGACTGAAATTACACACAACAGCTTGAGAAAAATGCTCACTTTAGATGAAAATTTCAGACAGCACTTTTAGAGTTTTTTGCCTCTAAACTCTTCACATATAGAAGTGAACAAACCGCATGAATAAAGAGTTAGTTCACACAAACATGATATTTCTGTTATTATTTACTCATATTTGTATCGTTTCAATGCCCTGAGACCTTCGTTCATCCTCAGAACACAAATTTTGATATTTTAGATGAAATCCAAGAGCTCTCTAATCCTCCATAGACAGCAATGGTCTAGAGGTGTTCAAATTCCAGAAAAGGAACCAAACAAATTGTGACTTGAGTGGTTCATCAGTAATCATACAAAGCTCCAAGAACACTTTTGTAAACTGCCCACCCTCAGAAAAAACATACTTTTTTTTTTTCAATCCTCCGCATTAGATCAGGGTGCGTGTTTACTGCGGGCAATACAGTGCTAGCATATTGTGCTGCTGACTCTAATTTCAATATGGCGTACTCTCCATAATAAAAATATACCCTGGCAACACAATGAAGAAATCAAGACAAAGGTGAACATAATCATTTTTACAGGTGCACAAAAGTGTTCTTGGAGCTTTGTATGATTACAGTTGAACCAGTAAAGTCACACGGACAATTTTGACAATATTTTTGGTTCCTTTTCTGAACTTCTGAACCGTTGCTGCCTATGGAGAGACGTATATGAGAGAGCTCTCTGATTTCATCTAAAATATATTGATTTGCCTTCCAAAGATGAACGACAATCTCAGGGGATTGGAGCAAAATGGGGCGAGTAATAATAACTGAATTTTCATTTATGGGTGAACTAACCCTTTAACAAAATCAATTTAGTCTGTACTAGGATGGATACTTGGATAAAAATAATCACAGTATTGTGATTACTGCTCTAAAATATATTTTCAAAGCAGAATATCTGACTTCAGCAATGTTGTTCAGATAAAGAAGAATGCTCACTTAGCATGTTTCTTAAATATCTGCAAACATATTATGGCATTTTTATGCTTTAGAAGAGTCATACAAAACTTACATACAGCACCTTTAATGTGAAAGCGATTTGTTTTTCAAAGGATTTCTGAATCATGGGCTGGCCAGTAGCTTTTAATGTGGATGGTATTTTTCTGGCAGCACGGTGGCGCAGTGGGTAGCACAATTGCCTCACAGCAAGAAGGTCGCTGGTTCGAGCCACGGCTGGGTCAGTTGGCATTTCTGTGTGGAGTTTGCATGTTCTCCCCGTGTTCGCGTGGGTTTCCCCCACAAGTCCAAAAACATGTGCTATAGGTAAAATTGGGTAAGCCAAATTGTATATAGTGTATGTGTGTGAATGAGTGTTTTCCAGGCCGACATGGTGGCACAGTGAGTAGCACAATCGCCTCACAGCAAGAAGGTCACTGGTTTAAGCCTTGGCTGGGTCAGTTGGCATATCTGTGTGGAGTTTGCATGTTCTCCCCGTGTTTGTGTGGGTTTACTCCAGGTGCTCAGGTTTCCCCCACAAGTCCAAAGACATGCGCTATAGGTGAATTCGGTAAGCTAAATTGGCCGTAGTGTATGTGTGAATGAGAGTGTATAGATGTTTCCCAGTGATGGGTTGCGGCTGCAAGGGCATTTGCTGCGTAAAACATATGCTGGATAAGTTGGAAGTTCATTCCACTGTGGCGACCCTGGATTGATAGTGGGACTAAGCCGAAAAGAAAATGAATGAACGAATACTGTTTCCCTAAAAAACTAAATAATATTGTTGTAAAAAAACACCTAAAAAAACAAATACTTACAAATAGTCTATGAACGGTGTAACAGAAAATTTTTTGCAGTTTTAAAACCTTTGCCTTTTACAAACTGCAGTAAACCGGTTATCATCTCATGCCTAGAGTGTAGCACAAACACTGCAGGGTGAATTAAGTGCTGTGGTTAATTCAGAAGTATGAACAAAAGCTGGAATTGCTAATCAAAGCATATGCATAAACTTGCATTAAAAAAGAGACACAGAAAGCTCAGGCGAGTTGCATTCTCAGCAGGCCGGTGTGTTTTCCAGCATCTCGCATGCAGGCAGGCATGAGAAGTGATACCGTGGGCTGTCTGTGATAAGTTCAGCCTGAGGAAAAATTTTGGGCGGTAAACAAGCTGCTGTTTCAGAGTTTGGCCATTAATATTTCATTCAGCACCGGAGGGGATTGAGGGATGAAAAACTCCAAGCGCGGCTGCAGCCACCCCTATCAGCCGACCTAGAGCGCACCGCATGTGACCCAATCCCCTGAGAACGCTTCTCCCCACGGCACTTACAGTACGCATTCAGAACATGTCCTCTCATGCTGATGAGAGAACAAATAAACACACACACATACAGTCACACACACACACACACACACACACACACACACACACACACAAACACAAACACAAGCAGACACACACATACACACAGTCACATAAATACACACACGCACACACACGCGCACACACGCGCACACACGCGCACACACGCGCACACACACGCACACGCACACGCACACGCACACATGCACAAGCACACACACACGCACGCAGACAGACAGACAGACGCACACACACAGTCACATACTGTACATGCATACAGACACACACACACCCTGCTGCGTTGTTTCAGACATTAGAAAATGAAAACATGATATAAGGAACTGCCTATTTTCATAAAGGCAAGCAATCAGTCAAATGTGCAGAATCAGTGTACTTGGTTACATAAATTAATATATTAACTTATCTTTGCTCTCAGCCAAAACACGTTACCTGAGAACAAGTAATAGATTTAAAAGACCGAAGAGTCGTTAGATAGAGGCAAGATGAATTAAATATCACATTTAACAACTATAGTGAGATGAGATCCAGCGGTAGATCCTTGATGAACTGTCAGATGTGCGCTGCTCTCACCTGGGGAGGTGTGCTCAAAGCACCCGCTGACTGCCTGGAGCTTAGACCTCCGCATATGCTGCAGCGCATGCCAGAGTATGTGTATGGTCACGTGATGTGCGTTTTCAGCGGTGTAGTGTGGACGGAGATCTTTTCAGAAACACTAGGTGAAACGCAAGTGTGGACAAGGATCGTTTTTATTCTAAAACACTGTTTTAAAAATAAAATGCATTAGTGTAAATGGGGCCTAAGCCAAAGGATAGTGAGTGAGTTTAAACAGCCTAACAGGGGCACTTTAAATGTACACTTTGATTTCTTATATAGTCTTTCAGATCAGAAATCAGTTTAGTTGTAGACATCTAACCTTAACAAACTGAAGAGATGAATTTAATTGAAAGGTATTTTATAATCATAGAAAGCCAAGCCCAAAAGCACACGCACCGATTACACCTCAAACCAATAGTAGTGTGCCATTTTTACCAGGAAATGTGAATTTTTCCAGAAAAGTTTGCAAGCTTCCACCCGAGACGAACTCCAAATGAACTTTGTTTTAGCCTGATTTGGTTTGCAATAACGTCACAGCAGTTCATTCATCTATACTTCACTTGAATAAATCAGGGCCTTGAATCTGAGCTTCAATGGCATTGCAGAGCTTCCAGAAAGGATTTATTTCCTTCAGTGCAAAATGACTCAATCTTTGCATTATACAGGCACCGTTACAGTGCTTTTGGGACCTTATCACACAGAAAAGATTAGCATAAAGTTTCTGTAAAAAATGTTTTGTTCTTTTGGCAAGTTTTGAGTGAACTGTTCCTTTAAATCCTACCATGCAAAAAAGGAGTCAATAATCATGCATTTCTTTTCACCGTCCATGACTCATGAATTAATTCTACCCCATTCCTCCTTAAAGATAACAGGATATTAAGATATGCATGCACTCTCTTATCCATGTGCCTTAAATAGCAGCTAAATTGTGACATATTATGTTTTTAGGTTTTGAAAGGTGTCACTGTCTCAATTCCAGTAGCCTTGAACCACTATATAAGATACAAAAATATACAAACTCCTGTGTATTTCTACCAAAAACGATAAGCTAATGCAACTCTGGGAGCAAGGACAGGCTATTATACCTCCCTCAAACTTTGTGTGCTGATAAACAATGTAACCCCACACAAGCTGAACTCCAACTGAACCACCTGATTTTAATAACATAATATTACAATGCTGTAGGGTGGCTTGCTCATTAAAGGCAACTTAGCGCTTAATGACAGATTATGATTACTGCATGTGTTTGCTTTTCAATAAACAAGTCTTTAATGATGGTAAACAGACTTTTAAATTCAGTTGTTCACGCTGCTTTTCCCCATTATGCTTCGGTGATGAATGGTGGGTGTTTAATGGTTAAGGATTTGTGCTGCTAACACAGAAATTGCAGGTTTAGTGATCCGGGATGAAAAATAGCATGGCCAGTAATAGGTAACAGTGAGTCATACCTTGTGCAGTCTTCCGCTTTTGTCTCCTAGCAGGACTATGGTGTGGCCGACCTCGATTGCCGTGGTGACGGCAGTGATGGGAGGAGTCCAGGTGAACGCGGGCGTGGCATGAAGAGGAATGGCGCTGGCGATTGGGCTGGGTGTGTGTTCACCTCCACATGGGTACTCGGTCAGAGAGTCCTGCATAACACCACAAACATTAAGTTATGTACATCCATGATTTGTTGATCATGCAGTCTAAAAGCAATTAGTTACTTTATTTACTTATTTTAAATGAATAAACATGTTGATTTTACTTTTAAAAAGAGAGTAAACATGTTGTAAATTGGATAAAAACAAACAAAATTTAATCAATGTGAAAATGTCAAGTTGACATAACCTCATTTATATAATTATGATCATGGTTAATTTATTTATTTAAAAGGATAGTTCACCCAAAAATAGAAATCATCATCATTTATTCTCCCTCATGTGGGGAAGATTTGTTTTACCTTTAGAAGTTTCTTTCTTCTGTTGAACACAAAATAAGATATTTTGAAGAATGCAAGTCACCCATGGTACTTGGTACCCATCCATGGTACGAAATAAATAACTGTGTTCAACAGAAGAAAGAAATGTCTATAGGGAGATACATAAAATATAAATATCATATAAATTAAATAATAAAACTCAAAAATGAATCAAACTCAAAAAGGTTTTGAACAAGTGATGGGTGAGTAAATTAATTTTCTTTATTGAGTGAATTATAGCTTTAATAATCATTCGTCCCTTTATTCATCAGGAGTCGCCACAGCAGAATGCATTGCCAACTTATCCAGCATATGTTTTACACAGCGGATGCCCTTCCAGCTGCAACCCAGTACTGGGAAACACCCATACACTCATTCACACACATACACTACGGCCAATTTAGTTTATTCAATTCACCTATAGCACATGTCTTTGGACTGTGGGGGAAAGCGGAGCACCCAGAGGAAACCCACGCCAACACGAGAAGAACATGCAAACAAACCAGCGACCTTCTAACTACTGAGCCACTGTGTCGCCAGCTTTATTAATTTCAAATTAAAATCAACTAATTACTTTAAAACAATGGGTTTACCTACTTTAAGTAAAATCAACTAATCGCTTTTTACAGTTCGAAGATTTCTGACAGGAATATTTGGGAAATCATCAGTTATTCCCTCTCTCGTCACATTAAAATCCAGCTGCAAACCTCACAAGTTGGTTAAAATATGATTTTTTTTGCCATTTCAGATTCAATGGTGGTGCATGAAAACACTGTCAAGTCCAGTTTTAGTACGGTTCTCTGTTTGCATTAGTGGAAGAATGCAGACCCTAAATGGAGCCGAATGTCATGAAAACCCATTCAGTTCTGGAATATTTATACATAGCAGTTCTGAAAAGATGCCATTCTCAGTTCCCAACATATAAACTGATTATATGCTTCTGCTGACAACTTTATTGCACAGAGAACTCAATTTCAGCCTACCTTTATTGATGGTGACAGTAGTGAGTGTTATTACAGTACATTAAAAGCACACTTCCACCCAAAATTTGAACACTTTGAAAAATAAAAATGCCAAACTAATATAACATTTTAATTTAATGAACAATAAAATGAAGTAAAAGCAGTCAGAAAGTGGCCATCATACACTACTTCTTTGATAATTGTAAACTGCATCAGTGGATGCACCTCATTAAAGGGGACCTATTATGCAAAAATCACATTTATAAGGCATTTAAACGCAGTTGTGTGGCAGCAGTGTGTGAATATTCAGCTTGTAATAGTAAAAATGTTTACATTTTATTTTTTACAATAACAGTTCATAAAAACAGTCTGCAGCAACACTTGGATCCCTTTGTACGTGTCATCAGAGGAGGACAGTCCAGCCCCTTGAGTGACGAACTCTCCCTCATTAGCATAGGATGTTATTCTTGTTTTTTAATCTGCCACTATGCTGACACATAGGCATCTGTAGCTCCGCCCTCTTTTGAAAAGAGCAATCTCATATGAATTTAAAGCGAAAGTCACCAAAATGGCACCATAAGGATCGAAGCCTAAATGGGAGTTTCAAATAGTTATAAAACATTATTTGTTTGTCCCATACACACTCTAAAAAAATCAGAGACTTATTTTATATCATAATACATCCCCTTTAATTTGCATGAAAGAATTTCCAGAGTCTCTGAGCTAGAATACGGAGATGCTCAAATACAGCAGTTTTCATTGATTTAACAGCTCTACTTTTATTCTAACATTTGACTGGTACTGTTAATTTACATGCAATGTCTTGCAACACTTTTCTAATATATGCAATTTGGCTATACTTGGAATTCAGTCAAAGGATATATAAACAGTTTAGGAATTAATGAATGTTAAATGTTTTGGAAATAATGAGGTTCAAGTTAATCACACAGCTGTGTGCCCACACGCTTTTTAAAACTGAGACAAAACCCCTGTGAGACGACGCATTATGAACAATTAATATCCAAAATGCATGCAGAATGTTAAACACAAGCTCTAAAAACTGGGCAAGCACTAAAAGTTTCCAGTCAACAATTAACATTTGGATGGTCCCAGAAACATCCTGTCCTTGCTGGGTGCATTAAATCAATACTAAAAATGCTCAGCTGCTTTATTATGGTGTCTGTCAAACGCAACCCATCATCTCTCCATGGCTGGGAGTGATTTTTAGATGCACTCTCGCTGGAGCCAGCCACGGGTCTGTGAGTCTTGACCTAATGCTATTCTAGAACTGCAGCTGTTGGAGGATGGACAGACACAATACCTCAGCTAACAGACCAGGGGGAGTGGCTGCACGGGACAGCGGAACAGTGGCACGCAACTGAAGTCAAAGGAGGTCAAATACAGGAACACACACACACACACACACACACACACACACACACACACACACACACACACACACACACACACACTGCTTTGGATAGGAGATAATAGCATCCATTCTGTATTACTTTCAATGAATTATTGAGATGGCTATAACTGCTAAAATCCCAACATGAACATCACAAACTTAAAGGGGTAGTTCACCCAAAAATAAAATTACCTTATCATTTATTCTCCCTCGTGTTGTTTTAAGTTTTCTTTCATCTGTTGAACACAAAAGAAGATATTCTGAAGAATGCTCATTGCTGGCACCCATTGATTTCCATTGTAGGAAACTAAGTACTATGGAAGTCAATGGGTGCCATCAATAAACATTTTTCAAAATATCTTCTTTTGTTTTCAACAACTGAAGGATGAGTAAAGGATGGCAGAATTGCATTTTTGGATAAACGATACATTTAAAGTCAAAATTAAATAAGAACTGCCCCTATTTACTTTCTTAAAACCCCTTAGTACAGTAGTGTGCAGAATTTATTCCCATGCAACTACATTATTGAGGACTGAAGCCTTTAAGCTTCATCAAAGTGTCACAAAATTGTTGACATGATCCAACATAATAATGATAATTGCATAATATTATCAATTGCAGATTTGGTTGTTTTTTTACGTTCACTAGCATAATAATATATTACAGTGAAACACACTAGAAGTGGTGTGGTTGTGGCAACATCATTGTGTCTTTGAGGTGAGAGGTTCAGTGGGCGTCAGTGTATATTGGTCACTGGGGCGGGGAGCCCAGAGAGGATATGGGTCAGCGAAACTCAAACCAGCTGCAGAGTTAAGCTGGATTTACCCACCCAGAGGCTACACACACATACACACACACAAACCACTCCTTTTCATTCAAAGCTCATATTAATACAAACTATTGCCTTCAATGCAGTAAGAAACGCATACATTTATTAGTACCCAATCTCCATTAGTCACTGTACCTACTTCCCTCCTCTTCTCTCTCAGACAAAAACTCTCAAATTCGTGCTCTTAGAAACTCTCCATTACCCATTTGTCATAATTAAAATGAACCATAAACTACACAAACCACTACATACCTAAAATTGATGTTCACTCAAATTTAAAGGGATAGTTCACCCAAAATTTAAAATTTGCTCACTATTTATACACACTCAAGTGCTAATGAACTTCAGGAATTTCTTTCTTCTTTTGAACACAATAGAAGATACCTGTAACCACAGACTACCATGTAGGAAAAACATACTATGAAAGTTAATGGTTACAGGTTTTCAGCTTTCTTCAAAATATCTCCTTTTGTGTTCAACAGAAGCAAAAAACAGTTTTGTAAATGATGACAGAATTGTTATTTTTGGGTGAAATATCCCTTTAAGAAAAAACTAAAAAGTACTACTTGTTTTGTTATGCTAAAAGCTCATTACAGTACTTGTTGGGATGCATAAACTGAAGATGAAAATATCTCTGAAATCCACAGAACAGAGATTTAGATTCAGCACTGTGTCATACAGAAGGCTGGGAGCTACTGCTGCATTTGTTATGCCGTGTGGATTAGCATTGGCGCAGGCAGCTGGACGCTAATCTGTGTCAGCACTGAGGCAGCTGCCACTCGCACACACTTACACCCCTGTCACAAAAAAAAGCCCCTGTTGACCCTGATCTGTCGCCAAGAAACCACACGCCACGCTGTCTTACACGACCAGGCTAATAGGCCGATATCTTGTGGCTTCCCCTAACTATATTTCCCTACTTATCGCTCTTTAGCTGCGGATTTACTCCTCATTAAAAGCGGCAACAATCACAGAGCCACTCCCTCAGTCTGCTAGCTGAAAGTCTTTTAAAGCCATGCAGAGCTAGGTGGGAAGAACTGCCTGAGATTGGCAATAGAAGTGGATACCTAAATGCCAAAATGAAAAAAGCATACACCTCTATATCATTGGCTAAATATGCAGTTATTTGGAGGAGTCTGGAAGGGTTTAGGAAACTACCACCTGAACATTTTCAGCTTTGTTGAATCAATGTACACTAGGACTGACATATAATATATCATTTCAGCATCAATATTGCAATGTGCACATCTACAATAGTTACATAGCAGTACATGGTTGAGTCTGGATAATCCAGAACACATGAGATTTGAGTCACTGCAGAATTATCATTTTTATGTATCATTTATTTCAGGGAGTCAAACAATACATTATACTATTTCATAATTTATATGAGCTCAATATTACAATCCATTATGGGAATGTAAACAGAAACATGAATAACAGCATTGTGAGAAAGTTGCAATCTTGACAGTACAATGTTTACATTTTGCATTTTACTTAACAATATTTTACATTTATGTGTTGATCCTGAAATCATTCGCTTTAAAAAAGTGTTTTATATTTTATTATTATTTAATTTGATATCTCTAAATTTTTAATCAAATATTTGCTAAATAAAGTGAGAAATATGATCATATATGAGTGGGGAAATTTGAGTGAGTCTTTTACATGTAGTCAATATCTATATAAACCATTAATTGATTGAATTTACAGAAATTGTACTATATTGTGATATATATTGTTATGAGAAAAATGAAGCAGAATCGGCACATTGCCACTCTCAAAAGACAATTTAATCGGACAATGTTTCAATCAACAAGCTCTTCATCAGGGTAAAGTCTAGATAGGATACAGCTGTGGGTGGATATGCACATCAATATAGCATCATTTGTGACAATGTATAACAATAATTAATATTTTTACAGTACTGTGATGGTTTGGTTTAGGGTTGGGGTAGACATAAAAAAAAAACAAATTATTGGGTAATTTAATAAATAACATAAATAATGCTCTGTACAACTACTGTTTTTACATTACTGTGACGGTTGGGTTTAGGGTTGGGGTAGGGGTAGATGTTAAATACAATTAATGGAATTTTTTTTTATAAATAATATAAATAATTCTCATTAACTTCCGGACACAACCATATCTGATCTAGTAACAACACTTCATCAGGTCGCACAGGAAATACAAGAGAACCCTAGATATAGTCAAACTGGTCTAGAGACCTGCAAACAATGATCTGTTTATCTTTTCTATTATGTTTGGTTAGATCGAGCACCTGCTTTTAAGATTTTCTTATATGTGCGCAAACTGATGTCTTTCTCTATATATCGTTATCAGAATATGAGATCATGATATAAGATATGTCATATCGCCTATTGAGGAAAAACAGGTAAACAACTTACCGGTGGAAGATTTAGACATCTGGAGGACACTTCATACTCAATGTATGCCTTCTCCTTGTTATTGACGTCTTTGCCCTCCTGTGTGTAACACAGTAGCTGGGCACCATGCAGAGCTTTGTCCAGCTCCTCCACCGTGTACACACAAAGACCTGACTTGTCTGTGGGTGTAGGAGTTGATGCTTGTCCCAGGGCCATAGCCACAAACAGTGCAGGTTGCTCCCGGTGAAAGCCAAGCACAGCCGCCTGAGCCAGATTATATCCTCCACTGCAAGAAAGTGGCACCTCTACATAAGAGTAGAAAAAGGGGTCTCCCGCACAGAGTCTGGATACATAGGTTCGGTACTCTCGTCTGCCCCACACGTCGCGTCGAGAGAACACAAAGTAGACGTAGCTGTTGTGTTGGAACGCGTTCACAAAGTGGTTGTTGTATTCAGAGTAGCTTCCGACCACCAGCTTACCAAGTTCTTCATGGGAGAACGCTGGTGCAGAATGTCGCTCAACTGGGGTCAAACGTCGCATTGTGATTGGTGGGATCCCACCAGGCCCTTTACTGGTGTAGCCCCGCCCGACGAGCATAAGAGGAACTCCTTTCTGCTCCACCACAACACCAACCGTGGACACTCTTGGGTCATTCGCCGCCACATACTGTGTGTCCACAGGGTTGTCGGTCTTGTACAGCACCTGAGAGACATTCTGCAAGCTTCTTTTCTCACAGATGCCCTGCAAGACTGTCCCGCACACAATCAAGCTGGACGAGTTCCCTCCTTTGACCTCCTCCAGCAACAGAAGCTTATTGGTGTTATCTGTAGTTGCTGCCTGAGTGCAATCTTTGGGATCAATGGGAGGCAAGCAGTCCGGGCTGTCCAATTTAGGGCCTGTTTTGCCCCAGGAGAGCAGCTGCAAGTCTGGGGAAAGGTGGTAGAGGACATTTACCGCCCCAATGTAGATGTGGCCCGAGTGGCTGTCCAGCAGGAGGTGGTTGAGCCGGGAGCCATTGAGGGAGATGAATGCTGGGGGACTCTGAAGATGACCAAGAGCCAGAGGCAATACCAGAGGCCACCACACGATGGCGAGGAGCAGCAACAGGGGAGCAGCAGCTGGCATGGCACCCCCTCACCTGCTGAAAAAGAGATAGAGATCAAGAAGAAAAAGAGAGAGGGGGAGATTGAAAAGAAGTATTAAACAAAACCAATGGTTGACCAATGTGCTGGACAATACAAATCACAAAAAGAAAGATATAAAAGTATAGCTAAAACAAACGATGCTCACTAATAAAATGCCAAATCAAAAAGATAAGTTTTCAACCTAGATTTAGAAACAGAGAGAGATTATATAGATCTGATACAGAGGGACAGAACATGTCACAATCTAGAACCAGCTACTGCGACACCACAGTCAGCCCTGCATTTCAGCCTCGACTTAGGGGTGCATAATAATCTCTGGTTTGATGACCGAAGAGACCGACCAGGCTGACGTTCAGTCAATAGATCTGACAGGTAAGAAGGTGCCAAGCCATTTAGTGATTTAAAAACCAAGAGAAGAATTTTAAAAGTGACACGATGACACTTTTAAAAGTGACAGGCAACCAGTGCACAGAAGGTAAGGCTGGTGTGATCATGTTTTTTGGTACTCGTTAAAAGCCTTGCAGCAGCATTTTGAACTAACTGCAAACAGGATAAAGCTGTCTGACTAATCCCAAAATATAATGAGTTACAGTAGTCCAGTGGTTCTCAATTCCGGTCCTCGGCCCCCCCCGCCCTGCACATTTTGTATGTTTCTCATATTTGACACACAAGCATCAGATACGCAAGGATTTGACACACATAGATCTCTTTGTCATAGAGCTGATGATTTGAATCAGGTGTGTTAAGTAAGGAAGACATACTAAATGTATGACCCGAGGACTGGAATTGAGAACCTACGGAGTAGTCCAACCTACATATAATAAAAGCATCAATTATTTTGTTTTATTATTTTTCCTAGATAGAATAGGCTTAAAGAAAGGGAATACAGAATGAAGGGATAGGGCGAGAATATAAACAACAGGGATACAAATTAACAAGGAAAGTGATGTGTGTGAGTTATGGGAAGGAAGTGAAGATATGGGAAAAGACAGTAAGAGGGAGAGGGGCATGGAAAGTTGAGTAACGCATGAAAAGGAAGGAAGAGAGTCAGAAGGCAAAGCGAGATAGTCAGTGTAAGAGGAAACCAGAGATTCAGATGGGTGATCGAGAGAGAAAATATATAGAGAGAGAGGGAGGGGAAAAGAGAGAGAAGACAAATGTTAAGTTAACAGAAAAACACCACAGAGAATACCTACTGCCGCACATCGCCATGCAGCACAAAGACTACAGGCTTCAAACACATTCTTTTGTTCTTCAAAGTCCTGCCACCTTCACACAGGCGCTGAAGGATGCTTGAGTGAGACTGCCAGGCTTTGGTCCGGTGCAATAAAAGACATGCGTCTGAGACCAAGAAACACGCAATAATGCTGAAGTTTACTTCAGAAAAGTCGGAATGCCAGTGTACGACGGGAAAACGCAAGAACGGCAGCTGATGAAACGTACCAAAGCATGCCTTCTGTTATCATGAAAACCCCCTTGCTGTTGTGTGTGTCAGTCTCGGGGTGTCTGACTCACTGTTTACTGGCCGATTCTGAATGCCGCAAGATAACTTGAGAATGACTAGATTGTTCCTCTGAATTATCAAGATTAGAGATAGAGGGAGAGGGAGAGAGAGATTCTGAGACCAAGAAACACGCAA
>CAIGQW010000259.1:11484983-11502391 GCA_903798125.1 Danio choprae
AGCATGAGAGACACAGCAAAAGTGAGAAAGATAGACAAGAAGGGAAGGAAGAGAAGTGAGGGAGGGAAAGCGAGAAGTGGGGGGGTGGGTGTTGGGTGGCAGTAGGGAAATGGAGAGAAAGAGTGTGTGTGTCTGTCTGTGTGTCTCTGTGTGTGTGTGTGTGTGTGTGTGTGTGTGTGTGTGTCTGTGTGTGTGTGTGTGTCTGTGTGTGTGTGAGAGAAAATATGAGAGAGCACTGATAAAAAGTAATAGAAATGTGAAGAAGTTAGGTGCTAAATTATGCATGATGCCTGTAGCTGTTGCCTTTTTGGTTTTACTTGCGTAACTGTGAAAACAGACACCGCTTTAATCAACTGCTCAAAAGTCACAAGCTTCAGATGTTACATTCAGTTATCAGAGAGAAAATAAAAAAAAAAATCAACTGACGCATTATTTGATGCAATAAGCACAGGGCGCCTCCTATGCAGAACTCAATGCTATGATGCAAAAAAAAATGTTGTGGTTGCCAATGAATTGTTGTACTATTACTATTATTGTTTCAACAATGCAGCTCTGCATAAGAATTTTAGCCATAAGAGAAATGGTCGTGCCCAACTGAGCCTGGTTTTTCTCTAGGTTTTTTTTCCCCTCCACTTTCGTCAATTGGGGAAGTTTGTTCCTTGCCACTGTCACCACTGGCTTGCATGGTTCGGGACTTGTAGAGCTGCACATCGATGGATTTGCTCTTCAGTGTTTATACTTTCAGCAGTGAAACTTTAACCACACTGAACTGAACTAAACTGAACTTAAACTCTGAAAACTGGACTGACACGGTTTCAATTTACTAGAACTTCTATGTTAAACTTCTATGATTGTGACACAATTTACACTGTAAAAGCGCTATAGAAATAAAGATTAATTGAATTAAATTGAATTTCAAGAAGTTTCATATTGCTATGGGGTCGCTAGATTGTCCTGAGTGGTATCCAAGGAATTGCTATGGTGTTTTGAGGGTGTTCTAAATATTTATTAGCAGGTTTCTATGTGACTGGTAGGGTGCTTCTATGCAGTTACTTAGTCTTTTAAAGCTATCTGGTTTCTAGGACATTGGGGTGGTTGTGAGGACAATGCCATGTGGTCAATAATGGTTTATAATACACTGCCATTTAAATGCTTGGGTGTTTGACACTGTGTTGTGAATGTTTGTTAGCATGTTGCTTTATGTTCCTACAGAACAGTTGGTTGCCTTTGTTAGTGTTGTGAAGAATTACTGTGCAGTTTCACTTGGCTTTAAAGTTTAATCTGTTAGACAGCTCTGTAATCAAATTGAATCTTCTCAATGGATTATACAGTGCTTTTTTAGTGATCATATAAATGAAATGGAGCAAAATGCATTTGCTGTGTCTTGCACAGAACCTTCATTTCTGATAAATGTGGCATGCAGCTCCATTGCAAGAAAGCGACACCTCTACATATGAGTAGAAAAAGGCGTCTGGACACATACGTTTGGTGCTCTCACCTGCCCCATACATTGCACAGAGAGTACACAAAGTAGACATAGCTGTTGTGGTGGAACGCGTTCACTAAGTGGTTGTTGTATTTAGAGTAGCTTCCGACCACCAGCTTACCAAGTTCTTCATGGGAGAATGCTGGCGCAGAATGTCACTCGACTGGGGTCAAACGTTGCATTGTGATTAGTGGGATCCCACCAGGTCCTTTACTGGTGTAGCCCCGCCCGACGAGCATAAGAGGAACTCCTTTCTGCTCCACCACAACACCAACCATGGACACTCTTGGGTCATTCGCCGACCATGTACTGCAAGTCCACAGTGTTGTCGTCTTGTACAAAACCTGAGATGTGGTTTTTAGGGCATTGTGAGGACAATACCATGTGGTCAGTAATGGTTTATAATACATTGCCATTTAAATGCTTGGGTGTTTGACACGGTGTTGTGAATGTTTGTTAGCATGTTGCTTTATGTTCCTACTAAACAGTTGGTTGCCTTTATCAGTGTTATGAAGAATTACTGAATGACAGAATTTCTTAAACAATTATTGCGGTTTCCTTTCTCTTTTGGTGCAATCAGCAATATATCTTATACAGAATATCATTGCTTATATGTTTGGCAAATCAATAGTAGCACCTGCATGCCCTCTTCCAAAAAGAGCAATCTTTTTTTGTGATCTTGGTGAATTGTAATGTAATTGCTAAAGTGTTCATTGTTTTTAGCTGAATGTTATGCACAGTAGTCAACATCTGAAGTGGATCGACATCTTTAATCAAAGTTGTTCTCAAACTACTGAACAACACCCATTCTTGTCTTAGGACAAAATTGAAAAACATTTCTGATCCACTTCAAATGTTGACAACTGTTGCTAAGGTTTTGTGTGTGGTTGCTGGGTGGCTGCTTAATAATCCAAGTCATTATAACAGGCGAAAATAACATCTTAAACCAGTCTGTGCTGGTTAGTTAGTGTAACAGGTAGAGATGCACCTAAATGAAAATTCTGGGTCTGAACCAAAACCGAAAACTCTGGACGCACTTAGATGAAAATCAAAACTTCTTTGCAATAAAGTAAATAAAATAATTAAATCTGTAACACTTCTTAAATTTAGCTCAGCACCTTTACTTAAGCTGATTTTTAAAAATCACAAGCCAATGAAATAACCACATTTTATGAAAATACATTTTTATCGAGAATGAAGAAGTCAAGAGGAGTTATTTTACCAGGGTTGCCATGACAGCACAGTAGTGCTATTGCAAGCAGCAGGAACAAGCATACTACTTACAAATGCCCTGTCTGCACTTTTTCGAAGAGCGTGTGCAGTACATCCTATATTGAACTGTGACCATGGAGCATGTGCAATGCTCCAAAGCCACCAATACAGCAACAAACTGCCATTGCGCAGCACAAGTCAAAGAATTAAATGGATTTAACGGCGAATTTTGTGCCGTGAACCATAAATCTGTCAATAATTTTTGGCGGCCGAAAATTTGGTGCATCCCTAGCAACTGATCAGTCTGACCAGAAACAAACGTGTACATTGACATCTATCTTAACAAGCTATACGTGAACTTAGTTTTGCTCTGACTTCCTCTTAAACTTTTTCAGATTCTTTTCCCCTCACCTGCACGGCACACCTCTCCTCAGCAAGGCAATCTAAGCCATAATTCATATCCGAAGCACAA
Organism: Danio choprae; assembly: GCA_903798125.1. Lineage (NCBI taxonomy): Eukaryota > Metazoa > Chordata > Actinopteri > Cypriniformes > Danionidae > Danio > Danio choprae. Next base: position 11,488,154 of record CAIGQW010000259.1, read on the forward strand.
GCACTGCAGGCCAAGTAACACACCAACGGGTAATGCTAAGGGTCAGAAGTTCGTTCAAAGCTAACTAACTTCAAGTATGAGCAACGGTAATAGTTGTGTTTGCCTTCAAGTCAAGTCTAGATAGAGGCTTGACTAATTTCTGCTGGTACGCCAAACACGATTCCATTTTTGAAGGAGAAAAAATATCAGAGGACACTGAGCGAGAAAGTTATAGAGGGAAAAGAAAGATTCATCTTTAATTCATATCACAGCAGCCAAGAAGTCTTGAGGGCCTAGTATAAGAGAGATGAAGAGAAAGAGCAAAGGAGAGGAGGGGAAAAAAAATTCCAGAGAAGCCGGAGTCTATCAGTATGCATAACATTTTACCTCGTCTCCACCTTCAAAGGGATGGTGGGTAAGAAAAGGACAGTTTGACACGCTGCTGAGATTAGCCACTTCTTTTCAATTAGGCTTTGGATTGGAGAGTTCATGTGCCACCTTGTTTATGAAGGCTGAAAGCAGAACATCGCTTTGTACGGTGTCTCTTGTCTACCTAGCTTAAGGACTCACGCTATCCACGTTTAATGAACATGATCAAAAGGAAGGAGCCCAGAGAGCCTACGGACTGCCAGCTGATTATTCTTATCCTTAGTCACGACCCGTTTCGTCAAGATCTTGCACAACAGGATCGGGTAAAGCTAAATGATGCTGACTTGCATTCAGAGTGGAAAAAACTGTTTGATAATAAACTGAAGACCTTTGAATATTGTGGAGTCAGCAAACAGAGAATGCAGATTCCTTCTAGTAAGTGGTCACATCATGAAAATTTAAATCCTCCTTGATCTTTTATTCAAAAATAAAAGTTCAACATAGGCCAAGACGCATGTGGTGCAAACCAGGAAAGTTTCGAAAAGTCATATTTAATGCTAGTGCTTATTTCAAATCACACTTTTATATTCTTCTAAACCTAACTGACCAAGCTTAAAGGGATAGTTCAACCAAAAATGAACATTCTGTCATCATTTGCTCACCTTTTACTTGTTTCAAACCTTTATGAGTTTCTTTCTTCTGTTAAACGCAAAAGAAGACAATTTAGATGTTAGAAATCTGTAACCACTGACTTATGCAGTATTTGTTTTTCCTTCTATGGAAGTCAATGGTTGGACATTTTTCAAAATATCTTCTTTTGTGATTAACAGAAGAAAGAAACTCGTAAAGCAGTAAAAGGTGAGTAAATGATGACACATTTGATTTTTGGGTGAACTATCCCTTTAATACTCATTTTAGTTTAAATGACAGGCATTTAATGCTAATCTGTAAAGGTTACAGCTGTCCAAATCAGATTAGCATTTGTTCTGACTACCTCTAAATCTTGTGCAGAAGTTGTCATGGCTATGACATCACAAATGTATAAATATTAACATCTACTGAACTCAATGCTGAGTGTGAACAAAGTTAAAAAACAAAGTCAAGCAAATCTTTATAGCACATTTCATTCAAACCAATTTACAGTGCATGCAAGATATACATTTTAGTAGATGATGCATTGCCTGGAAAACAATTCCATGTCATCCTCTATTGTTTATGCAACATGAACGTCTGTAAATCATAACAGAGGTCATTTATATATAGTAGTCTTAAAGGGACAGTGCATCCAAAAATGAAAATGTACTCACTGTTTACTCACCCTTAAGTAGTTTCAAACATTTATGACTTTTTTTCTGTTAAACACACAAGAAATATTTTAAAGGTGACCATTTATGTCCCTTTTTACAAGATGTAAAAAAAAGTCTCTGATGTTCCTAGAGTGTGTATGTGAAGATTCAGCTCAGAATAACAAACAAATAAGTTTTATAACTCTTTTGAAACTGCCCCTTTTAGACTTTGATCCTAATTGTGTCATTTTAGTGACTGTCGCTTTAAATTCAAATGAGATTGTGCTCGTTTCAAAAGAGGGCAGATTCAAAAACAAGACTAACGTCCTATGCTAATAAGGACAGTGGGCGGGGCTTTCCCCCTCTGATGACACGTACAAAGGGAAATGTCAATCAAATTGTTTCTGCAGACTGTTTTTATCCAGTGTGATTATAAAAAATAAAAATAATACATTTTTACCCACACAACTATGTTTAAACCCATTGTAAAAGTGATTTTTGCTTAATAGGTCCCGCTTTAAAGAAAGCTAGACGTCTGTAGTTGGAAAAAGTCAACGGTCAACGGTTAGATGTTTCAAGCTTTCTTCAAAATACCTTCTCTTGTTGAACAGAAGAAAGAAACTCATAAAGGTGTTAAACAAGGGAAGGGGGAGCAAATGATGACATAATTAAAATTTTTGGGTGAACTATCCAGTGTTTCTCAACCACGTTCCTGGAGGACCACCAACACTGCATGTCACTGGATGTCTCCTTTGTTTGTCACACCCATTACAGGTCTTTCGGTTTCTCCTAATGAGCTGATGATTTGAATCAGGTTTGTTTGGTTAAGGAGACGTGCTTCGTCTCAATTTGAATTCTATGCATCCTAGTATTCGAAAATAGAATTAGTATGTCCCAAACCATAGTATGTTGAAAAGAGTATGCCAAAGGTTCAAAAATTCGAAGTGTAGAACCGTCCAAACCGCTAATATTGCGCACAATACATTGCGTGTTGGACGTGAATTTGATTAGGACTACAAAGTTGGGTAAAAAAAGTGTAAATAAACTACAAACATGGTGGACGTGTGAGACCAAACCTCAAGTAGAGAGGCTTCGGTAAAGTTGTTTGAATTAATTAATATCTAGTCAACTGGAAAATATTTTAATAGCGTTTTCCGTGTTATATTTCATCTGCAACAACAATGTGAACATATCAAGATATGTTTGGACATTAACTTCTGAATGCATAATTATCCAAAGACCTAAGGAGATTTCTCTGCATGAAAGACTCGCGAATGGCAGATTAAAACACAGCTGAATCTCCAATAAGGTCGGTAATTAAATAGGAAAGAAATTTGGATGATGTGTCTAGATGATTGACAGGGGACGTAACTAAGTAACATAACGATCTGTTAACCAGGAAGTAGTATGTCCCAAAGCTTGCATACTCTTCTGTTACACACTCAAAAGTATATACTTTTAGGGCGTAGTACAAGTATGCAAATTGGGACGCAGCGATGGAAAATGTGCAGAGCTGGTGGTCCTCCAGGAACGTGGTTGAGAAACACTGCATTAAAGGAAGCCTGATAAATGCAAAAAGAGAGTGGAAATGGTCACGAAATGTGGAGAAGCTATTTGACCTTGATTAAAATGAAACAATGAAAAAGTAGGATATCATCCTGACATTGAAATGGCAATATGTAAATGCTACATGTGTCAGTCCTAAAATGAATAAATCAGTGAGGCGTTCACAGCCCTACAGCGTCTAAGAAGAGAGGGTGTGCCGCTGCCACAGCCACCGTATTCTCACCGAAAATGTTACCGAGAGTGGCAAACAGATGCAAAACAGAGTGCCAGAGATTGAATCCCACCCAGCGTGCGCCATTCCTCCACAGATCCACCTAACAGAGGCAGACAGGGTGAGAATGGCACAGAACAAAAGTCTGTTAAAACGGAGCATGCAGGAGGTCTCTTACACTGTCAAAACAGGCAATTTCACAGCTTGAATTAGGTTGGGCTTTTGCAGCATCAGCATTCATCTCCATTTTTTTGTGGGCTTAAATGGTAATAACTGTTTGGGGGCATCATGGGAGAGAGCGAGAACACACTCGCTATTCAGTAAGAAAGTGAAATAGCTGCTGTCTTTGTGAGGAGGAATGGAAAAGGGGCTTGGGATGTATATAGGAGACGAGCTCTTCCTTACACGCACACACACACAAAAGAACAGCGATTTGACAAAGGGAGGAAATAAATGGAGGTTCATTTTGCAGCATAGTATTGTAAAACCAGACCAATAGCTATTACAGTTAATGCGTTTCGCTAATAACAGCTTTTGCAACACGTAAACATGTTTTAAATAGGGGGTAGCGGAGTTTATCGCTCCCGAAAGGTGCAACCAATTCAGGCTGAGGCATTTCGATTGCTGGCTGACCTCTGACCCTGGCTGGAAGCTCTTGTGTGTGTGCGTAAGTCTCTGTAAACTTCCTCTGCTGCACAGTAGCATATTAACAACAAAGCGCATACTTACTAGGTTGCTACGCTCACTCAACACTCATTACCCCCAGAAACAGACACACTAGTAATTATAGCGTGCATGTGTGTCTAATTTCTTCGCCGACTGCATGATACGCAAAACATAACATCAGACACAAAGCTGATACACAAAATGCTGCCAGACAGACACACTTTACACTCACACAGCACAAACCCCCCTAAAAAATTGAAGGACATCACACAAAAGCATGTAGCTGGCACATTCAACAAAAAAAGTGAGTAAAAAAAAAAAATTAGACAAGCTTCAGAGGCCGAGACTCCTCCATGGGGGTAAGCCAACAGACAGACATGCGGACCCCACCCATGCAGTGTGTGCTTGCGCTATCAGAGGAAGCAATCGCTTCGGCAGGCTTGACATCTGACAAAACGTCTCATCTAATTTAAAGCACACTGTCTGAACCAATGGCACAATGTAGTCTGGCTGGCAAAAAAAAATTGGATTTCGGCAGCTGTAACTACTCCGCAGACATCAAAGATGAGATGCATCACTGAAAAAAAACTGAAATACATTAATGATCAATATTGATTTTCAAAAATTCCGCCCCAAACCGAATACTTTGGTTAGATGCATCAAACCAACAGAGCTTTAATGTGAAATTCTGCATCATGTACGAGCAGATGCATGTAAATTCCTAAATGCTGATTGACTTCCATTTGTTTTTCCTACTATGGAAGTCAATGGTTTTCAGCTTTCTTCAGAGTTTCTTTTTTATGTTCAACAGAAGAAAGAAACTCATAAAGGTTTGAAACCACTTAAAGACAAGTAAATAATGAGCATTTTTCATTTTTGGGTGAACTATCCCTTTAAATAAAAACGTATAGTCATTTACTTAACCTTTTGTCATATTAAACGTGAGCGTCATACAACACAACAAATGAATCAACATATTAAATCACATTTTCAATGTTTATTTAGTAAATAATCTTTGTACCAAACCGACTTTGGTTAGATGCTTCAAACCAACAGAGCTTTAATGTGAAATTCTGCATCATGTACGAGCAGATGCATGTAAATTCCTAAATGCTAATTACGCCCCTCTAGCAAAAAGCTTGATAAAAATAAGCAAGTCATGACATTTTTGCCTAATTGGATCACTTTCTCAAGGTGTGAGAGTCTAAGATAAGATGCCTGCATCACACACGCGTCTGCTTTCACCACACAAAGAGGGCGTAGGTCGGGTGGGCGGTCACAGCAGGTGGGGGCAGCGAGATTTCAACAAAAAAAAAAAAAACAACAACCTGGAAATCTGATGTGACACAAAGCATCTTGCATTATGCATCACGGTGTCTTATTAAAATATCTCACGTCATTTAAAAGCACAGTTTCTGGATTTATAAGGCAATGCACAAACCAAATAATCATTTAAAGGGGTTGTTCACTCAAAAATTTAATCTCACTCACTCTTCAAACCTTTACGGGCATCTTTCTTATGTTGAACACAAAAGAAGCTTTGAAACACAAAGAAGTTTTGAAAAATGTTAACCTGTAACCACTGACTTCCATAGTATTTGTTTTTCCTTGGAAGTCAGTGGCTTTCAGCTTTCTTAGTAATTTTTTTTCTTCCACTTATATGGAAGAAAAAGAGGGCGTAGGTCGGGTGGGCAGTCACAGCAGGTGGGGGCAGAGAAAATGAGGCAGGAAAAAAATAACCTGGAAATCTGACGTGACACAAAGCATCTTGCATTATGCATCACGGCATCTTGTTAAAACATGTCGTGTCATTTCAAAAAGCACAATTTCTGTATTTATAAGTTCTGTACTCACCCTTCAAACCTTTACGAGTATCTTTCTTGTGTTAAACACAAAAGAAGATATTTAGAAAAATATTAAATCCTAACCATCGACTTCCATAGTATTTGTTTTTCCTACTATGGAAGTCAATGGTTTTCAGATTTCTTCATAATATCTACTTTTATCCTCAACAGAAGAAAAAAACTGGTTTGAAACCACTTAAAGGCAAGTAAATAATGAGCATTTTTCATTTTTGGGTGAACTATCCCTTTAAATAAAAAAGTATAGTCATTTACTTAACCTTTTGTCATTTCAAATGTGAGTGTCATATTCATTCATTTTCCTTTAGCTTTGTCCCTTATTTATTAGTCGCCACAGCGGAATGAACTGCCAACTTATCAAGCATATGTTTTACACAGCGGATGCCCTTCCAGCTGCAACTCAGTATAGAGAAACCCCCATGCACACTCGCATTCACACACTCATACACTATGGCCAATTTAGTTCATCCAATTCACCTATACTTCATGTCTTTGGACTGTTGCAACAGGAGGAAACACACAAACATGGGGAGAACATGCAAACTCCACACAGAAATGTCAACTGGCCCAGCCGGGACTCGAACCAGCGACCTTCTTGCTGTGAGGCAAAAGTGCCAACCATGTCACCCGCGAGTGACATATAATGTTTATTTAGTAAATAATATTTGTTACTTCAGTAAATATATAACAGCTAACTGCAAACCCCTGCTTTTGATTTTAATCATGAACTAGTGATAGTGAAATATCAATATTAATAAACGGTTTGTACTGTTCACTGTTAACACATTCTGAACATACTTTGAAAAGTGTCCATATGCATTAATATGCCTCTAACGTTGTTTTTCAAAGTAGATTTTTTTTCTTCCACTTATATGAAAGGCAGTCTGAGAGTGACTAAATGTTGACAGAACTGTCATCTATTGCTTTAACGAATGCTAATGACTGTGTCCTTGCAAAAGCTTGATTAACATATTTGCTTAATTACAGTCACTCTCTCCTAAGTTGTCATAAGGAAAGGTCGCGTTTGCGTCACGTCACACAAAGCAAGCTGGAAGGGTCGTCGCAGCAGGTGAGACGCCGCCATGCTAATGCAGGTGTCAGGGTGGAAATAAACCTGGAAATTCGGCACGAGACAAAGACAAAGCATCTCACAACACGCATCATGTCTGGTGGAGATGGGCAGATCGCGGAGACGCCACTGATTATTACAGAGCTGGCTCTTTGAATGCGTACTGAGAGTGAGAGTGACTGGGATTTACAAGTCTCTTTGATGCCAGGCATGAAAGTGTTAGCACACCCAAGTAAGTGTGTGCAAGAGAGAGAGAGAGTGTGTGTGTGTGTGTGTGTGCCTGGGGTGTGCAGTGGTTAATCACCACCTCTGTGCAGAGGGAGGGTGGGCAACTTCTCATTTCCATACTCTACGCCCAAGAAGGAGGGGGTGATACTTTGGGAAATATGGAAACAGAGAAAGAGAAGGTAGGGAAAATTGAAAAAAGAGAGAGAGTGAGAGATAAAGGTAAAAACAACAGTGATAAAATATGCCGATTAGTAAAGTAACCTCGTGCATATTTTATCACTGCTGGTGTAATATGTCGATATATATTGTATGGACAAAATTAAAAGTGTATACAGTAGTTTACATATTCATTCATTCATTCATTCATTTTCATTTCGGTTTAGTCCCTTTATTAATCTGGGGTCGCCACAGCGGAATGAACCACCAACTTATCCAGCATATGTTTTACGCAGCAGATGCCCTTCCAGCTCCAACCCATCACTGGGAAATAGTTTACATATTATTCTCTATTATTTATACAAATACATTATGGTAATAATTTTTCATAATTAATATGAGCTCAATATTACATGCCATTAATGGGCATGTAAACAGGAACAAGGGCAGCACGGTGGCACAGTGGGTAGCACAATCGCCTCACAGCAAGAAGGTCGCTGGTTCGAGCCCCAGCTGAATCAGTTGGCATTTCTGTGTGGAGTTTGCATGTTCTCCCTGTGTTGGCGTGGGTTTCCTCTGGGTGCTCCGGTTTCCCCCACAAGTCCAAAGACATACGGTATAGGTGAATTGGAGAAGCTAAATTGTCCGTAGTGTATGTGTGTGAATGAGTGTGTATGGATGTTTCCCAGTGATGGGTTGCTGCTGGAAGGGCATCCGCTGCACAAAACATATGCTGGATAAGTTGGCGTTTCTGTGGCGACCCCAGATTAATAAAGGGACTAAGCTGAAAAGAAAATGAATGAATGAATGAAACGGAAACATGCATAACAGTATCGAGAAAAAGTTGCAATCTTGAAAGTACAATGTTTACATCTTGCACTTTATTTAGCAATATTTGACATTTTTATGTTAGTAATCCGGCAATCATTCGTTTTTCGAATAGTACACCACAGTGTACCCATCTTCTGATGGCTACTTCCAGCAGGATAACACGCCATGTCATAAAGTGCGAATCATCTCAGACTGGTTCCATGACAATGAGTTCACAGTGCTCAAATGGCCTCGACAGTCACCAGATCTCAATCCAATAGAGCACTTTGTGGATGTGGTGGATTGGGAGATTCGCATCATGGACATACGGCCGATAAATCTGCAGCAACTGCGTGATGCTATCATGTCAATATTGACCAAAATCTCTGAGGAATATTTACAGTATCTTGTTGAATCTATGCAATGAAGGATTAAGGCAGTTCTGAGGCAAAAGGGGGTCCAACCCGGTACTGGTAAGGTGTACCTAATAAAGTGGCCTGTGAGTGTATATCGTTATCAGAGAATGAGATGACTTATATCTTGATATGATTTTTTTTTTTTTTTCATATCACCCAGCCCTAAAGGGAAAATTGAAAAAGAGAGACTGAGAGAGAGTGAGACATAAAAGGCAAAAAACAACAGTGATAAAATATGTGGATTGGTAATGTAACCTCGTGCATATTTCATCACTGACAGTTGTACACTACTTAGATTCGTAATAATTTATAGTTTCTCATCTTTACTCAATCCTTTCTCCCTCTTGCTGTGGAAAACTCAACTATCTTCATATCTCTGTTGCAATCAGTCCTCTGTTTCCACCAAAGCCTCCACTCCTCATTGCTTCTTTATACTCTCCAACCGAGCTCATGAATATTTTGCGCATATTTCACACAGATATCTGATATCATCAGGGCGTTTGGGCTAGCGGAGCAGGAGGTTAGCAGCGTGTTTGGGGTCCTGTAGGAATTTCTGGTGGAGAAAAACACGGCTGCGGTCAAACCAAGTGAGTCAGGCATCCAATCATCTCCGGCTCGCTGTAATTATCACCTTCTCCGAACAAACAAATATGATGACATCTTATTTTGATGCTAATGAGCCGTAATGGCCACAATGGGTGATATAATGACGCTCGAGCAAAGCTTTTATCACAAGCAAAGTCTGCGAGTATCTACAGGAAAATAGCTCTTCTAAAAGCAACCTACAGGTAATCAAGGTACACCTTTTTTGAAAAAGTGTCGTTTCAATTTTACGCTGATTGAATTCAACAGTTCTGGCGGGTTAGAAAGGTGCGCATCTATATTCATAAGCTGGATGAGATTGAGAAGTGCGTCTACTCTCTGTGAATTTTAAAAACAGTTCTGGAACCATCAACCGTATGATGATGATTATTAGGTTTCACCCTCGACTCTCGTTTTCACACCGCCAGGCTCTCTCTCTCGCTCACTCGCTAGCGGCCCACACTGCTTTCATCAGCACCTTGACAAGCATCTGCGTGCATAAAAATGCAACATTAATTATTTGATGGGGGCAGATAAACACGCTCACTCTGCTGAAAATGACAGGAAGGGAGCTGGCGCTAATTCACGGGCTACTTTGTACATTACACCCTATTTGAATGGATAGCTCCGCCCTAAAATTAAAATTTACTCACCCTTTACTCGACCTCAAGTGGGTTCACTCCTTTATGAGTTTCTGTTAAACACAAAATAAGACATTCTGAAGAAAGCTGAAAATCTGTAACCATTGACTTCCATAGTAGGAAAAACAAATATTAAGGAAGTCAACATTTTTCTAAATATCTTCTTTTATGACACTCAAACAGGCCTGAAACAAGTTAAGGGTGAATAAATGATGACACAATTTTCTTTTTTGGGTAAACTTGACAACTTACAAGTACAAATGACAAATAATTTTAACTTGCATTGAAATTCTTCATGTTGTTTTCTAAATAAATGTACTTAATTTTTTTACATTTTTAATTCAACTCATATGCAGTCGCTTTCACTTCCTTAGTAGGAAAAACAAATATTAAGGAAGTCAGTGGTTACATGTTTCCAACATTTTTCAAAATATCTTCTTTTGTGCTCAAAGGCTTGTTTTAAAGGCTTTTTTTGATGAACCATCCTTTTAATAGCTGTTTTAGAGGATGAAAACAACAAAAACAGCTGTATTTTTTTGTCTGCCCAGCTTAGGGAGCGTAATAACAACTAAGAATGAAGGTTCCCTAAAGCGTTTACAAGCCAAACATTTTACAAGATAAGGGCCGCCTTTGAAGGGGGAAAGAAAATGCAAATATGCAGGATTGCAATTTCGAATTAGAGACTGAAGGGAGGAAAAACTTGTTTGTGGGCGCCGGGTGCGCGAAACAATAAAAGAATGTCAACACGAGCAGCAAATTACGCCCCCCATATGCTGAACACAAGGTGAAAACCCACCGCTCCTCTGGGACTAAAAGGGAGGAGGCATTTAGAAAGGAGACAATGGAGTCATAACAACAGGGGGAGTGCGTGAAGAAAAAAAAAAGAAACAGAGGGTGAAAAAAGATGTTCGGGTTTCATGAAACTTGGTACGGCTCGCTGAAAAGACACAATCCCAAACACGACTCCTAGAGAGGTGCACCACACCTCCCCCAGGAATAGTACAATAACCGCAAGCTGCTGATACAGAAGCTGGAAAACCACTGAGTAAATGTGTGATTAAACATTTAGTTCTCTTCCAATTAGGCTTGAATACATTACATACACTCCACAACAGGTTATCGTGCCATTTGGAGGTCTCTGACTAGACACCTTGGTCTAATTGGAGTCTTGAGAATAGCCACGCAGCTGTCTGAAGATTGTTTCAATTGCAATACCATTTGTGTGATGCTATTTATGACAATAAATAGCATCACAATCTTAGTCAGAAAGTTTTATATACAGAACTGAATAATGCTCGGCTAGTTTATTAAAAATGTTTCCAAACTACATTTCAAAGCCAGACACTTACAGATAGAAGCTTTTCATGTTTCTTTTTTCTTTACTATCAAAGGGAAGCTTGCTAGAGCTTGAAATAGATTGCAAGAGCAAAAAAAAAAAGAAAAATCAATGGATACTCTCAGAGATCTGCAGTGAAAGGTTATAAAATATAAACACTACATGCTGGACACAAAGATACATTATGGTCAGAGCTCTGCTGGTAAATTATGAAACACTAAATGAAAATATTGAGGTAAAGTTGGTTTAATATTCGCACATTCACAACTGTGACATGCTCCCTATATTTTCTACCATGGTACTTTGAATATTCGGTCTGAAATCGCATGCAAGTATGGCTTCAAAACAACATTAGCACTATTTAATTGACTATTTAATTGAATATTCACTGGCTGTTAAAATGATTTCACTATTTAGAATTTGCAAAAAATACTTTTCTGAAATTATATCATTAATTAGAAAGTCTGAATGTGTGAATATAAAACCAATTTTACCTCAGTAATAAACATTCCTGTCAGGTTAATGACTTAAATAATACATGTTTCCTAATTGCGTTACTTAATAATCTCCTAAACCAAAGATAACTCCTTTGACATTCGCTACAACTTAACATAACACAACCATAAACATATCCATCACAAATGTCATTAATTTAAATGCAGAAATGCACTTATATTATCCTTCAAACAGCAAGTGTCTTTCTGAAAGCGTCTCCAGATTAACATTCAGCAGCGCTCACAATCTAAATCAGGCAGAAATGCACAAAAAGTTTCTCAGCAGACTCAGTTGTACTCACTTCATTCAGCGGCACTGCGTTTCATCCCTTTTGAAGAGGAAGCGAAAGTCTTATTAATTTTTAAAACAACAACAAAAGCGTTTGAAAGTGAACCCGTAAATCCCATTATGCGTGTGCTACATTGTTGTGAAGCGCCTGCGACTCCAGCGAGCAGCGCAAAGCCGCTCGGGGGAGAGGGGGTGGGGCTAACACGTCATGAAACAGTTTCATTGAAGCGCTTCTGGAATGGGCGTGACTTCACCTTACGTAGGGGTGGTACTACAGGTGAAAGCAGACAAAACCTTTCCCTTTCATATTTTATGCCTTTCTTTTACACTCATTTTGTATATTAATTTACAGATATATTATTATTATTATTAACATCACATTTTTTCAGTTTTTATATGATGCTGGTAAAGACCAAAGACATTGTTTACCTTTACATTTGCATATATATGGTATGGGTGGTAGTACAGGTTTTTACTTGTACAGGAAAACACCTTTTCACCTTTCCTTTTCATATTATATACATATTTTGTATATTATCTCACAGATATATTATTATTATTAACATTACATATTTTTAGCTTTTATATGATGTTGGTGAAAGCAGATAAAACCTTTTCCTTTCATATTTTATGCCTTTCTTTTGTACTCATTCATTCATTCATTTTCATTTCGGCTTAGTCCCTTTATTAATCTGGGGTCGCCACAGCGGAATGAACCGCCAACTTATCCAGCATATGTTTTTACGCAGCGGATGCCCTTCCAGCTGCAACCCATCTCTGGGAAACATCCATACACACACATTCACACTCATACACTACTGACAATTTAGCTTACCCAATTCACCAATTCACGCATGTCTTTGGACTTGTGGGGGAAACCGGAGCACCTGGAGGAAACCCACGCCAACACAGGGAGAACATGCAAACTCCACACAGAAACGCCAACTGGCCCAGCCGAGGCTCGAACCAGTGACCTTCTTGCTGTGAGGCGAACGTGCTACCCACTGCGCCACTGTGAGGCCCTCTTTTGTACTATTTTTGTATATTACTTTACAGATATATTATTATTATTATTAACATTACATTTTTTCAGTTTTTATGTGATGCTGGTAAAGATCAAAGACATTGTTTACCTTTTCCTTTATATATATATATATATGGCTTCTCCTTAGGTGTGGGTGGTACTACAGGTTTTTACTTGTACAGGAAAACACCTTTTCACCTTTCCTTTTCATATTTTATGCCTTTCATTTGTACTATTTTTGTATATTACTTTACAGATAGAGTATTAGAGCCGCACGGTGGCACAGTGGGTAGCACAATCGCCTCACAGCAAGAAAGTCGCTGGTTTGAGCCTCGGCTGGGTCAGTAGGCATTTCTGTGTGGAGTTTGCATGTTCTCCCCGTGTTGGCGTGGGTTTCCTCCGGATGCTCCGGTTTCCCCCACAGTCCAAAGACATGCGGTATAAGTAAATTGGGTAAGCTAAATTGTCCATAGTGTATGTATGTGAATGAGTGTGTATGGATGTTTCCCAGTGATGGGTTGCAGCTGGAAGGGCATCCGATGCGTAAAACATATGCTGGATAAGTTGGCAGTTCATTCCGCTGTGGCGACCCCAGATTAATAAAGGGACTAAGCCGAAAATGAAAATGAATGAATGAATAGAGTATTATTAACATTACATATTTTCAGCTTTTTTATGATGTTGGTAAAGACCAAACACATTGCTTTCCTTTTTGATTAATCTATTGATCCTTTTTTTTTTTAAATGAGGGATCATGCATATACAATGTCCTGATTACCTGGCAGATGTCAATGAAACGACAACGATATTTAGCCAATTAATTTAATCAATCTGGAACACTAAGTGCCTGTCAGTCAATCTGATTTGCTGACACAGAGTTGGCTTACTCATGAGAGCAGGAGAGAGAGAGAGAGAGAGAGAGAGAGAGAGAGAGAGAGAGAGAGAGTGCTTTTAGTTTAAATAAAATAATTTACAAATGAGCATATGTAAATAAAACATTGTGACAGAACGTACAGAGAACAGATTTGTATGGTGTCATTTTATGTTGCATTTAAACAAAGCATAGGTCAATTATGAATCATTTTTTCTTTGGCTTAGTCCCTTATTTATCAGGGGTCGCCACAGCAGAATGAACCGCCAACTATTCCGGCATATGTTTTATGCAGCGAATGCCCTTCCAGCCGCAACCCAGTATTGGGAAACACCCATACTCTCTCACATTCACACACACACACACACACACACACACACACA
>CAIGQW010000259.1:11502791-11523063 GCA_903798125.1 Danio choprae
CGATTTTCCATATACTTCCGTGCTTCAAATGAAAGTTTATAATGTTGTGATTCTCCTCAAAAGCTTGCCAGGCTTGCCTCAGGGCTTACAGCGCTTTAATGAAGACTTTTTCACAATCCCAAAGGGAAAATATTTCCAGAATTAGTGCTGCTGAAAAAGTGGGCGGGCCCGAATGCACTCTTTTGTTACTCTGTGCCATTATCGATACAGTAATTTCATCTTTAAAACTACATCTTTATCATATCATCCACAGAGTAAGCGCTCCTCCGGGTTAGGCTAACTATAATAACCCGGCCTCGCACAAAAAGTGCAAAATCTCCTTGACACAGCAAAGAAATGATGATGGCTCATTGTATTTAGTTAGAGCCAGAGAAGAAAGCGATAGGAAGTGAGTCAGTGAAGGAGAGAGAAGGGCTCCCCAGCGGGTTTACTGATGAGCAGGCATGCGGGGAGACTGAAGGGGGGCTCAGCTGGGCCTGTTTGCCCAGCAGTGAACACCCGTCATCAAGGAGCTCATAAAATATTAATCTGGCACACAAAGACGGGAAGAAGACGGACAGAGTGACCAGAGAAAGAGAGCAATGCGCACCGAGCGTAATGAATGGACCGTGAGGGAGGGGGCCGCGAGGTGAAAGGGTGTCATGCAGTAATTGGGGGGAAATCTGCACGGCGGTGGGTGGAAACCATTATTGGCAGGTGGAACAAAAATGGATGCATCCCTGAAATAACGAAGTGAGGGGGAGGAGAGGAAGATGCAAGGAAACGGCATGTGAGAATTGGCTTTGGTTTAATTGCGATTGCATTCGGACGAAATGTTCCACTTGACAATGGCACGGATTTTAGAAATAGCCCGCTTGGTTCCGACTGGTGTGTTTGGAGGAATGGAAGCAGAGCGTATGTTCGCATAAGAAGTTTTTGGCAGGAAGAGCAGCGGCCAACAGTTGTCTGTTTACACTTTTGAAGCCAAGGACTGGGCCTGCAACAGAACAATGCTGATTTGTTAGGAAGACTCTAAATGGCTCTTCATGTCCAAATACATGCTGGCACACACGGACAGGCACTGAATGGAGAGTACACACACACATACTTGTATAGATGGTTTATGAGGACTCTTCATAGGTGTACAGGAAGCTTGAATGTGAAAAGACCCCATTAAGTATGATTTTAAGGAGTTTTGATTTACAAGGACACACAACCTGTCCTCATAAACCATCTCAATATTTTAATACCTAGGTCATGCCCGTGTCATACACATTTGTGTCCTCGTAAACCACCAAAACCAGTACACACACAAAGATGTGTTTTTTGGGGAATTGTGGGGACATTTCAAAGGTTTTCATTGTTTTATACTGAACAAACTGTAGTTTCTATCATCCTACCCCAACCCTAGCCCTACAGGAAAGTGTGTGTAGTTTTACGTTCTGAAAAAAACTCATTCTTAATTATTTATAACCCTTTTTAAAAATAAGGACATTAACAATGTCCTCATAATTCACCATTTCCCTGTAATGCCTGTATTAAACCCATGTCATAATATACATTTGTGTGCTGATATATCATAAACACACACATATACACACACACACACACACACACAGGAGAAGGCATCAATACACATCCAGTGTGTTAATATTCCAGAACAGAGGGCAAAGCTCTTAGCAATGCCTGAAAGCAATAATCAATTTTATTCAGATTAATGTCTATGGGATGCACATTTAATAATAAAAGAGAGGGCATTGGTCAGAGCAAACAAACAAAGCGAACGCAGAGCACAAACAAGTGATCTAACGTACTGGTTAGGCTGTGATAAAAGGATTACGTTACCTAAAAATAAACATTCTGTCATCATGTCGGCCTGATCCACTATGCCAATTTTAACTGAGTAGATGTTAAATGTTAATTTCACAGAAGGCTAATAATTTTGTCTTCAACTGTACTTCTTTAGAATTGCACAAAGGTAAACAATATAGACTATTATGGTAAAAATATATTCCTTTTGAAAAAGTACAGCCTGGGGCCTCACAGAGGCGCAGTGGGTAGCACGTTCGCCTCACAGCAAGAAGGTCGCTGGTCGCTGGTTCAAGCCTCGCCAGTTGGCGTTTCTGTGTGGAGTTTGCATGTTCTCCCTGTGTTGGCGTGGGTTTCCTCCGGGTGCTCCGGTTTCCCCCACAGTCCAAAGACATGCGCTATAGGTGAATTGGATAAACTAAATTGTCTGTAGTGTATGTGTGTGAATGTGTATGAGTGTGTATGGGTGTTTCCCAGTGCTGGGTTGCAACTGGAAGGGCATCCGCTGCGTAAAACATATGCTGGATAAGTTGCCGGTTCATTCTGTTGTGGCGACCCCTGATAAATAAAGGGACTAAGCCAAAGCAAAACATTCATCCATTCAACTAATGCTGGTGTAACCTTGCTGGTCCTAAACCACCCAACCCGCTCCGAGCTGGGATCAAACTGGCGACCCTCCACATGGGAGTCTGTTGCTCTAACAAGGAGGCTAAAGACCATGGCCTCTAGCGTCTGTTTGCTAGAGCACCTTTTAGAGGTCAGAGGAGTGAGGTTTACAGGGTTAGTCCATATGTCTTATTGCCACCAGGTCTCCCCATTGGGCAGCAGGTGGCCTCCGCAGCGTCCTCCCTATCGGGACTGCACGCTTTCCCAACGTACTGTCGTATCTTAAAATTCCTATAACTTAACTAGGTGCATTTTTACGACTCCCCGAAAAATATAACTAAACCTTATCAGGTAAGTAAGGTGAGTAAGGGCCAGGGGACACGTTGGAGGGCTGCGTCTATGGTGATGATGGTGCGCTCACGCTTATGCTTGGCAAACCTCTCACCAACGACGTAGTAAGGTTCAATCCCTGTGGCGTTTTCCATACATTCCCCATAGTGGAAGTTTCCACATAGCATTGTAGTTCCCCTCCCGCTGGGGAACGGAACGGTTACTGAAGTAACCTTGGTTCCCCGAGGGGGGGAACGGAAATGCTATGTTCCTTCGCCACAGCGATTGCGCCTTAGCTGACAGCTGTAGTTTGGCTTCTTCAGCTAGAAAAGATATGGTTTTAGGGCAGACAGCTGTGCGCTGACACCGCCAACTCATTGGCATTTCATTGGCCCGTTTTATTACTCTTCAGATGATTGGCTTTCTGACGAAATCCCCATAGTGGAAGTTTCCACATAGCATTTCCATTCCCCCCCTCTGGGAACGACGGTTACTTTAGTAACCGTTCCGTTTTCTTCAACCATTAAAATACCACCATTGTGCAACATCTTGCACAATATTGTACTGTCTAATTTAAAAGTACTTGTACAGTCTGTCTTAGGTTATGTGTATAGTTATGTATTTGCATAGTTAGTATAGTTAGATTGCCACTCCGGTATGTCAGTTATGTACAGGTTTCTTAAGTCCAGTGTTGTGTTCATATTTATGATTATGTTTATTTATGCAACACCGTGGTCTAAGTGAACTTAATCTATTTGTTGTGGGACAATATTTTGGAATTGTGTGGAACCCAGCATTTTATACAGTGCAACAATTTTGTCCTTTCTGGAGCTTCACAGATGCTACAATATTTATGCATGCATGTACTGTAATATCTTCCAAAATATCAGCTGGTCTGGAACAATATAATGGTCATTTTTTATTATTTTTAATCATCGCTTTTAACATGTTTTTAATTTCATCTGCTGCAAGCAAAACATAAAGACAAAAAACAACAAAAATGCAATCTAAAGACAGCTGGTCGGCATGAAAAAAGAAATATACTCAACAAAAAGAGAGAACAAACTATCACACAAACACTGTCTTATTTTGGGTGAGTCAAACATACAAGAACAGCACTGTTTTAGAGTTCAAAAAAAGTGAGAAAGACAAAAAAAATAAATAAATAGGGGAAGTTCACACAGCAGCAAGTAAACAGAGAGCAGGATGAGAAGCCAGACTTTGGTCGGACACAATTCTTCCCAGCAGCTCAAAATAAAAACTTCATCAGCAACTTGTGAACCTTTGTGGTTTGCCTAGTGATGACATCTGACTCAAACAAGCAGTCAGAAATCACACCTCATGCATTCTGCAGAACCTGTGGTTGAATTAAAAAGAAAACATCAACACCTCCCTCCCTCTGACAAACTTCAACAGCACAGGATGAGCATCAGAGAGAACTTGTGTGTATCAACACTTTACAGTAAGGTCTCATAAGCTCCAAATGTGCAATAAAATGTACAGTAGCATAATTTCTAAAAGTATGTCTATCGCACTATTTTAAAGTGTCTTATATTGTTTTAAAGGTCTCCTACAATTTATTTCCATTCATCCAAGGTCAAAAAACACTTTCATTTTCTTATGAATTAAAATTGTTCTGATTTTATAACATCATTAAAAGCTCACATTCAATAATCAAATATGGGAAGAACTAATTGATCGACTCAAACCTTTAATGACTGGTAGATTTATCATGCACTTCAGTTTTTTTTTTTTTTTACCTTTGCAGACCTTTCACCTTCACACCTCCAGGATTTTGCAGGGGCTCATTTTTATGGATATCTAAGGCCTAAAATGACTGATTTTGGGATGGCTTTTCTCAAAACTTATGCCATTGTTTACTTCTCAAGAATCATTGGACTCGTAAAATCCTGAAGGTACTGATTCAAAAACAGCTACATTGCACACTGCAAGAAAGATAATAGTGGCACTGTAAACTTTGTTAGTGTTACTTAAAATGTCCATGTTCAGTGCAATTCACAGCAGGGTTATTATAGTTATATGACTAAATGCATTATTATTCATTCAGGGCGTCACCGTCACCGTGGCTCAGTGGTTAGCACTGTCGCCTCACAGCAAGAAGGTCGCTGGTTCGAGTCCCGGCTGGGTCAGTTGGCATTTCTGTGTGGAGTTTGCATGTTCTCCCCGTGTTGGCGTGGGTTTCCTCCGGGTGCTCCAGTTTCGCCCACAGTCCAAAGACATGCGCTATAGGTGAATTGCATAAACTAAATTGGCCGTAGTGTATGTGTGCGAATGTGAGTGCGTATGGGTGTTTCCCATCACTGGGTTGCAGCTGGAAGGGCATCCGCTGTGTAAAACATATGCTGGATAAGTTGGCGGTTCATTCCGCATGGCGACCCATGATGAATAAAGGGACTAAGCCGAAAGAAAATGAATGAATGAATGAATATTATTCATATAAACTTTATTTATAACGCACTTACCAACCACCAAAGAGCAGACCAAAGTACTGTACAGTACAGTCAACAAAACAAACCAAGACTTATAAAACATACTTAAAACAAACACATATGTAAGATATACGTAAACACTATTATACCATTATTACAAAAATATATCATTACTTTTCATTTAGCTACTGTTTGTTATTTAAAATAAAATATAACAATAAAAACGAATTCCAAATATTAATGCAAACTACGCCAGTTAATACTATATTTAAATAATTTCATCTATTATTATTTATTAGTGTTACTTTATTTAGTTTCAATTATTTTACTACTACAATTTTAGGTATCACTTGACACACATCATGAATATGAAGGAGATTTTGTGTATGTTCATCACAACTGTCATTGAGAGTCATTCACTCAGTGTCATTCGTTCATTTTAAATGCAAAAGTGACATTGGGATGTAAATGGACATTACGAAGACAACATAACTTGTCATAAATGTCATAAACATGATTGTCAAGAGGCCATTATAATTGAATCATGAATATTTTTCTAATCATTTTTTTTCTTATTCCGCATCTCTAATCCTACCCAAAAACTAAACAAAAACTTCTACCTTGCTAACTATTATTAAACAAATAATTGGTAGTTTATTAAGCTAGTAGTGCCAGTTAATGGTTTGTTAATACCATGGATTGTGACCTAAACTAAAGTGTTACCCATATTTTTAGAAAATGTTTGTTTCGAGTGACAAAAATGTGCATAATGGCTTCAGTTTTAGTTAAAGTGAACAAAATATGCCCCTTTTTACAAGATGTAAAATAAGTCTCTGATTTCGAGAGTGTATGTGAAATTTCACCTCAAAATACCAAACAAATAATGTTTTGTCAGTTTTTTAAACTGACCCTTTTAGACTTTGATCCTAATTGTGCCATTTTAGTGACTGTCGCTTTAAATTAAAATGAGATTGTGTTCTTTTCAAAAGAGGGCGGAGCTACAGATGCCTATGTGTCAGTATAGTGGCAGATTCAAAAACACTAATGGGCGGGGCTTTTACCCTCTGATGACACGTACAAAGGGAGAATGTCAATCAAATCGTTTCTGCAGACTGTTTTCATAAAGTGTGATTATAAAAAATAAAATGAATGCATTTGTACCATTAGAAGCTGGTTATATTCACAGACTGTAGCCAACAAAGCTGTGTTTAAACCCTTTATAAAAGTGATTTTTGCATAATAGGTCCCCTTTGACAAATGAACTAAAGAGTGCAAGCAAGAATGTGTGAAAAAAAAGCATGCGTGCATATATGCCCATCCACTGCTGCATGCCTTGCAGTGCCCAAAGACTCTCTCTCTCTCACAACCAAGGCCAGCAGACTTTCACTCCAGACATTCCTCCGTCTCTATCCCTCTCTCTTTTTCCATCAGTCCTGACACAGAACGCTCTAGTCACGGAAAGCAGCTTAAACTCTCGCATCGCATGCCTATTACAATATCAAAGCGGGACTTGATAAAGATGACAGTGTGTGTGTGTTAACGGAAGCGCTGTGACCTCCCCGCGTGTTGGATGCTTCTTGTCGTGGCCTGAATGGCTCTACTGTGGCTGGACATGACCGCTGACCCCTTTCTGCTGCAGAGTTTCCTTTTTACACGACGAGCCAAATATCCAGCTCTCTCGACGGCACTCTGAGTGGAATAATAAGTTGAAGACGATTCGTTTGCGTTTCATAGCCAGAAGCCCCGGAGGCTATACAGCAGACGAGAGAGAAATAAGTTTTCCCTGCACCTCACATGCGATATTACAGTGTCCCCTTCGTCACAGCAGTCGGGATACGTTAATTGACTATGAATTGAATATATGAATAATTGATGTGTTGTAGCAAATTTGAGCAGTGGGAGAAAAGCAGCAGAAAATGGGACTAAAAAAAGAATAAATTAGGCGACTTTGTGATGTATGAAACACAATAGTGCTTTGAAAGTGCACGAGAACGTGTGGCAGATACACTTCAGAGTCTTATGATGAAAACAGGCGCTTGACACGTGCAAAAGGTGTACTGCGTGGTTGCTAGGGTGGTTGCTAGGCAAGTCCACCCTCAGGTCTCTTTGATATCTCTAAATATGAACTTATGGGATTTTCTTTACTTTTATTATTTGCTGGGCAAAAATCAGTTTTTATTGCGGAGAAAAGAGCCAGCACATCTCTCCTCAAGAAAATGTAGGATTTGGTGATATCAATCATGTCTGTAGCAGCAAGCACCAAAAGTTTAGGGATTTAAACAAATAATGTTAGCCTTGGCAAGCACTGTATATCAAATAACAATTTGGCCTGACTTGATTCGATAGATGTTAGAAAGAAGTTCTTAAATGAAATTACCAACATAGGCTCATTCTGAAAACGAAGCCCTATATACATTTCTGGAGATCGCAAATGATGTAGTTTGAGGTACGTATGGCTGTATTTCGTCTTTAAAACAAACGCTACAGGGCGGTATGACACCATTCCTTTTCACGTTACCAACTGACCATTTACCTCCATATGGATGGCTTTTCCGCTGTTAGCAGTTTGTCCGGTGGTTTGCCACGTAGTTGAGTTGACTACGACGACGGGGCTCGAGTCTGGCAAAGAACCATTCCAAAAAGCAGGTAAGACAAAAACCAAAAAATAAAATAAACAAGTAAATAACCGGGTGAGAATGTGGTAAAATCTGAAAACGTGGCAAAAATCAGGCTGCCACAAGAGCTTTTCTTTTTTCTGGATTGCTTTTGAAAGCAATGTCGGTTGGGTTCAGGGAAGTGGGTGGGCGCTGGTCAATTGGTACTTTTGAAAACACTATCGGTTGGGTTTAGGAAAGAAGGAGAGTGGGTCAGTCGATCGGTCAGTCAGCGGCCTCTGGTGGATTTATGTGAGAAGAGCAAGTGCAAATGGCACTTGCGAGAGAAATTTGAGATCTGAAAAAGCGTACACAGCGGCCTCTGGTGGATTCACGATAACAAAAACTGCAAAAAAACTTACCTCCTGAGACGTATTTGGCACTCTCCCGAAATGTATATAGGGGTACGTTTTCAGAACGAGCCTGCGTTGGAAATTACAGTACTGTATGTAGAAACAAATTCAAATACTGTGTGTTGTGTGAATTTAACACTGGACTAAATTGAATACGATGTGTCGGAAAAACTAAAAACTCTTTCAAGCTAACTACTACAGTTAACTACTGATAAAGCACATTAGCATGCTAACATTTTATTACCTCTGAAATCAGCAAGACTGACAAAAGATGATTTTTCTGTTAGATTTTTCAGCTTAGTTAAGTAAAATGAACTAAAGCAACACAATTTAGTTTTATTTGTTATCTGCATTTATATTTTTCAGATTTGAAGGGGAGCTATTATGCAAAAATCACATTTATAAGGGGTTTAAACACAGTTGTGTGGCAGCAGTCTGTGAATATAGCCAGCTTCTAATGCCAAAAATTTATTAGTTCTATTGTTTATAATCACACTTCATAAAAACAGTCTGCAGAAACACTTTGATTGACATTCTCCCTTTGTACGTGTCATCAGAGGGGGAAAGCCCCGCCCATTAGTGATGATCTCTCCCTCATCAGCATAAACAGCCCTGAGTGAGAAGCAGCTGTCTGCCATTAGAATTTCGAATCTACTGCTATGGTGTTGCATAGGTGTTTATAGCTCCACCCTCTTTTGAAAAGAGGCCTGAGAACACAATCTCATTTGAATTTAAAGCAACAGTTACCAAAAATGGCACAATTAGGATTAAAGCCTAAAAGGGGCAGTTTCAAAGAGTTATAAAAAATTATCTATGTTGTATTTTGTGCTGAAAAACACTCTAGGGGCATCAGAGACTTATTTTACATCTTGTAAAAAGGGGCATAATAGGTCCCATTTTAATAATTAAACTTAGATATAAGATATAATATTAATCTCCTGAGGTGTGCAGAGAACATGTCTGTGAAGTTTTTGTGTGTGTCTCTTTAAATGCAAATGAGCTGCTCCGTGCCCCTTTAAGATGAGAGCGTGACCTTTACATCTTGTGCCCTTAGCTAACATTGAAACATCAGCTCTGTTTACACAGTCTGCACATGGTCACTTGCTGCCCTACTTTATCAGACAATCAAAGACTGCTTGCATGCAACATCCACCCACATGCTAAGCTGAATGTCTTCTCTTTACCACACTGGAATCCACAGTAACACTTAAATAAGCTGGTTTTACTTCTACAATATAACAATGACCACTTATGGGTCTTCATATTTACTCAAAAAGCACTTGAATATACTGGAACCTGGAATATAATTGAGATAATACACTAAAAGTATTGAATGAGCGTCGAGGCACTACAGTTTACAGTTTGGGATCAGGGTGGATACTTTAAAAATGCCTTTGATGGATGAATCAATAGGTCTGCATCCGTGTGGCTAAAATACTGCAATGTTGTTAAATGCACATTTACAGTTCATGCCTCAGTTACTCGCAAAATAACAAATAAAACATCTTAATGCATCTTAAAATCTAGTCAGTTTAAACTCCTGATATACAGACACAAAGCATGAAATTATGTAGAAATGCAGAATGTCAACTGTCTCCAAAAGGCACACAAAGACACCCAAAGTGAAGTTTATTTATAAACTAATTTCGAGAGGATCACGTGCTTATGATTGCTGCGGCTGGTCCCGCATTATCCAATTCATGATTCACCAATCAGACGATTCCTAAGCCACTATAAATACCCTAATTTCCATATCACAGCCATCTTCGTTTTGAAGAATCCCCCCTTCCACCCCTACTCCTCCTTTTCTAGATGGGTGGCACAGTGGCCCAGTGGTTAGCACTGTTGCCGCACAGCAAGAACGTCACTGGTTCTAGTCCTTACCGAGCCAGCCGACGTTTCTGTGTGGAGTTTACACGTTCTCCCCGTGCTCACGTTGGTTTCCACCGGGTTTCCCGGTTTCCTCCCACCGTCCAAAAACATGCAACTTAAGTTAATTGACTAATCCAAATCGGCATCATAGACATGCTCCTAGTAAGTAGTTATCTCAAGAGCAATCACTACCTGTTCATTAGCAGGTTCTCGAGATCTACCTGAGCTCAAACTCCCCTCTCGCCTTGCAAACGGGAGGGAGCCCCGGGCTCAAGGATCTACGAGCTCAGGGCTCTCTTCCGGGACAGCATGCCAAACAAGCTTTATAATCAATCATCAGCTAAGTGTGAACTCTTGAAAATACAATGTTGGTTATGCGAGTCGATGTTAACAATTTGAGAAAACAAAAAAGTGTATCGTTATTGCTGGGCAAAGATTAATCGTGATCAATCGCATCCAATATAAAAGTTTGTTTTGACATATTATATGCGTGTGCACTGTGTATATTTATTATGTATAAATAAATAAATACACACATGCATGCATATATTAGAGAAAATGTTTATTTAGATTTAGATATAAAATATATGTGTATATGATACAAGTTATATATCAATTTAAATATCTATGTAACAAAATATTTTTGTGTAGTTTTGTTTTTGTTTAACATATTAACATATTAAATAGATATATAATACACACATGTATATTATGTCAAAACAAACTTTTATTTTGGATGCAATCGTGATTAATCTTTGCCCAGAATTAGCATCGGTATATCAGATGTGTGAAAATTCATCTTTCAGACTTGCAGACGACCGGACCATCCCCCTTTGGATGGAAAATATTTAAATTTAGGATATAGCGATTTATTCTGGGGACAAAAGTCAGGACTACAATGGAGGTGTTTGAGTATGTTACAGAAAATAACTCCCTCCTGAGTGACCTTTTGTAACTTTACTACAGATTTACTTTATTCTCAAAACTGGACAGTGGACTTTCTGGGAGATAAATGTTAAAGGTAAGCATGTTTTTTAGTGCTTAATATTATGTTTGATATCACATTTCAAAGGGATTCTGCTGAACTTTATGTTGAAAAGTAGGGCTTGTGTTTAGTTTGTGGATGTCTATGGTTTTGTTCAGTCTACAAGCTACTTTTTAGCTGTCATTATATTTGCAAACAAGTGACTGTATATGCTATAGCAATCAGTTTTAACCAGGAAAGATTAATCAGTTCTCATACCTCTGTTCACTATATATTAGATATATGGCCATTGGCTTCTCTAGTTTGTCAGACAATGCTTGCTTGCAACATCCACCCACATCCTAAGCTAAAGCTCCTCTCTTTACCACACTGGAAACCACAGTAACATTTAGATATCCTCCAGAAACATTTTTTATGTATAACACAATGTCTTCAGTATTACATGGTCCTTCAGAAATTATGCTAATGATGTCACATGTCCTTTAGTTTGGTTTTATAGAAAACAGGGAAAGACCCTTTTTATATGTTGTGTGCTTTATTAGACTGCACAGAGCTGCATTATAACAGAAGGCTAAAATGTATTTGGTCTGATTAAACAGTGCTGCTTCTTTTCTACGTGACCATGAACAGAAGAACTGGAAGTGGTGGACTGTGGCATAACAAAAGCTCACCTGCTTTATTGTCATCGTGCTCAATTCTCATCAGAAATTGCTTCAGCACTTTAACAGCTTTCAGTTTTACTCTGTTTCATACTGCTATGATAGTAAGTGTTGAATACTTTAGCTCATAGGTCTCAAACTCAATTCCTGGAGGGCTCAATTCTGCACAGTTTTGCTCCAACCATGATCAAACATGCAGCTGATCCAACTAATGAAGGTGTTCATGACTCTTCTGAACACCTCGATTATTTGGATCAGCTGTATTTGATAGGGTTGGAGCAAAACTGTGCAGAGCTGTGGCCCTCCAGGAATTGAGTTTTAGACCTATCCTTTAGCTCATCCATCAACATGATTTCTGTCACGTAAGATTTAAAGAAGACCACAACTCCCATGATTCCACACTCAGACATGATGTCATCAAAATTTGCCTTTGTTTGTTGTGAATAAGCGCACTCTAGTGGCAAAAATCACATACTGTGCATTTAGTATTTTTGTGTAAACTCAAAATTCATTCATTCATTCATTCATTTTCTTTTCGGCTTAGTCCCTTATTATTCTGGGGTCGCCACAGCGGATTGAACCGCCAACTTATCCAGCATATGTTTTATGCAGCGGATGCCCTTCCAGCTGCAACCCATTACTGGGAAACAACCACACACACTCATTCACACACATACACTACTGACAATTTAGCTTACCCAATTCACCTATAGCGCATGTCTTTGGACTTGTGGGGGAAACCGGAGAACCCGGAGGAAACCCACACCAACACGGGGAGAACATGCAAACTCCACACAGAAATGCAATCTGACCCAGCCGAGGCTCGAACCAGCGACCTTCTTGCTGTGAGGCGATTGTGCTACCCACTGTGCCACCATGCGGCCGTAAACTCACAATTATTTTTCAGAATTATTATATATATATATATATATACTTTGTATAGGCGGTTCATTCCACTGTGGTGACCCCTGATAATTAAGGGACTAAGCTGAAGAAAAATGAATGAATATTTTATGTAGAGCAATTTGGAAAAGAATTTTGTTACATTATTGCATGAATGATTTTTACTAACAATTTTTATCTATGTTCTTTTTCTCAGTGTTAAATAAAACAATAGGGAGGTGTTTGAACAGTCTAAAATAAAGTCCTAAAATTAACAAAAATATATTATGTGTAATGACATTGAGCTAAATCATATTTAAAAAAAATCATCCTGAACCAAAACTAAAAACTGAAAAACACACCAACTTAACGTTAAACTCTTTTTATTTTATTATTTTGAAAGTCAGGTTTTTAATTGCTATTCTTAAAAAATACAACTATTCCAGCAAATGTTTTACGGAGCAGATGCACTTCCAGCCGCAGCACATTACTAGAAAACACCCAAACACACTGAAAGGCCAATTTAGTTCATCCAATTCACCTATAGCGCATGTCTTTGGACTTGTGGGGGAAACCAGAGCACCCGGAGGAAAACCCAAGCCAACACGGGGAGAACATGCAAACTCCACACAGAAATGCCAACTGTTCTAGTCCCAACTCGAACCAGCGACCTTTTTGCTGTGAGGCAACAGTGCTTACCACTGAGCCACTGTGCCGCCCATCGTTCAGCCAAAAATTAATAATACACTCCTAATGCATACAGATTGCGAAAAACTTCAATTTCTGCACAATAAAAGCATGACAAAACATTCAAGAATTGTGTTGCATCAGCTCATTTATTGGACCGAACTAACTGAACAACAGCAAAACTCATTTCCCGAGTGCACCGCTAATGAGTTCACTCCTCCGTGTGGATTATTCGTGTTTTTCTTTACCCAAAACAACAGCATTGCCATTCCGGTCCACCACTAGAGCTCAACTTCTTCAAACACAGCCCTGAAGGACAGACCCACACACATACACACTCTCTAATGCTGTTATCTCATAGTAGATGTGGCTCGTCCCCAGTCCTCTCTCGCTCTTTCTCAATCCAAAAAAGGGAATCTGAAACTCTGTGTTGTTTACTACGACCCTCAGTACAGTATATCCAAACGCCCGAGGCAAAATAACATGGTGAAAGAATGATGGGAGGCGGGCAAGTTACACTAGCTGACAGCTCACCTAAAACCCCATCAATGCGGCAAAACAGGTTTGACAACGAAGGCAAACAACATGGCAGAGGAACACGAGAACATATTTGATCCATGAAAACTCTCAATTACTTGGAAATGGATGTTATTGCAGCACTAAAAACTCCCTCCCTTCCTCAAAAAAAAAATAAAAAAATCGTCTTTTATTACCACAACCTACAGTGTGCCGCGAGTCCCTGGCAGCATCATCATAAATCAAAAGAGATTCAATTATAGAGGAACATTATACATTTCAACGCAATCGTATCCGAACTGCGAAGAAATGTGAGCAGAAGACAATTTTTTTGGGATAGTAGGGGGGGATTTACGATGGAAAAAAGCAGCAGCAATCACTCATCTCAACATGAGCTGATCGAGACGGAGGAAAAAGAGACATTCATTTATGCACAACTGCTTTCCAGCAGATGTCTGGTCACATTTGCATTCAGCAGCCAAACGTTTTGATTCCTGAGGATTTGTGCATACAAGATAGCGCTTAAGTTGAAGATCCAAATTACCAATTTATCTATCGTTGACTGTTCCTGGGTAATGTTTGAGGATGAATGGAATTTCAATGAATTTGCAACCTTTGTGGCAAATACTTTAGAATAAGTATGTAAAAAAAATCACAATCGATTTGTGTTGGGACAACATGAAGGAATTAAGTTAACTTATTGGTTTTTACAAATTTAAGTGGATTGAAGATAAAACAATTAAGATGTCCCCCCCAAAAAACTCATGAATTGTGTTGTTTCAGCTCATTTATCAAGTAGTTTGAACAAACAGCAAACTTTATTTTCTGAGTGTATATGTAAAAGGAGATTGGTGAAGTTTTATGTTGCACGGGTATATTTTTGGCAATAGGCCAAATGCATACACACACTCACTGGCCACTTTATAAGGCACACCTCTCAAACTGCTCATTAACGCAAATTTCTAATCAGCCAATCACATGGGAGCAACTCAATGAATTTAGGCATGTAGACATGGTCAAGACGATCTGCTGCAGTTCAAACCGAGCATCAGAATGGGGAAGAAAGGTGATTCAAGTGACTTTGAACGTGGCATGGTTCTTGGTGCCAGACAAGCTGGTCTGAGTATTTCAGAAACTGCTGATCTACTGGGATTTTCACACACAACCATCTCTAGAGTTTACAGAGAATGGTCTGAAAAAGAGAAAATATCCAGTGAGCGGCAGTTCTGTGGGTGCAAATGCCTTGTTGATGCCAGAGATCAGAGGAGAATGGCTAGACTGGTTCGAGCTGATAAAAAGGCAACAGTAACTCAAATAACCACTTGTTACAACTGAGGTATGCAGAAGAGCAACTCTGAGCGCACAACACGTCCAACCTTGAGGCGGGTGGGCTACAGCAGCAGAAGACCACACTGGGTGCCACTCCAGTCAGCTAAGAACAGGAAACTGAGGCTACAATTCGCACAGGCTCACCAAAATTAGACAATAGAAGATTGGAAAAATGTTGTCTGGTTGATGAGTCTCAATTTCTGCTGCGTAATTCGGATGGTATGGTCAGAATTTGGCATCAACAACATGAAAGCATAGATCCTGCCTTGTATCAACGGTTCAGGCTGGTGGTGGTGGTGGGGTAATGGTGTGAAGGATATTTTGGGGCACACCTTGGGCCCATTAGTACCAATTGAGCATTGTGTCAACGGCACAGCCTACCTGAGTATTGTTGCTGACCATGTCCATCCCTTAATGACCACAGTGTACCCATCTTCTTATGGCTACTTCCAGCAGGATAACGAGCCATGTCATAAAATCGCGAATCATCTCAGACTGGTTACTTGAACATGACAATGAGTTCACTGTACTCAAATGGCCTCGACAATCACCAGATCTCAATCCAGTAGAGCACCTTTGGGATGTGGTGGAACGGGAGATTCACATCATGGATGTGCAGCCGACAAATCTGCAGCAACTGCATGATGCTCTCATGTCAATATGGACCAAAATCTCAGAGAAATATTTCCAGTACCTTGTTGAATCTATGCCAAAAAGTTTTTTTTATTGGTTCATAAAAAAATTACCTTTCAGAACAACATACTGCAATAAGTAATTAAACATACTGTATAGTGTATGACTGTATGGTTTTGTGGTTCAGGGTCACAAATATGAAACTCATTTAGTTTCTGAAGCGGTGAAATGTTTGGTAAACATGCGTATGAGCTTTAAAAGACTTTCTTTCTTCAGCATGCAGTGAGAGAAAGGTCTGTCAAGATCCACAAAAAAAAAAAAACACTTTAAAGTAGTCTTCACAAGTCATAAGATATATTTAGGGCAGTTCCCAAGTCATTATTTGAAGAAGATCCCCTTTGTACTTCTAAAATCTCATTCATTGACTTATGCACACATTTGGGCGGTCAGGACAGTGTTGCGCCAATATTGACGTCAACATTGGTTTTTGTGTTGTCTCTTGCATGAGACCTTGAGAAAGTTTGTTACAGAAATTCACAGTGCTACTGTTTGGTTATATTACTCTGTTTCATTAAAGGAACATCCTTTTTTTTTTAACAAATAGGCTCATTTTACTTCCTTATAGGAGTCTTGATCATTTAAACTCCCCTATAGAGTAAAACAGTTTCACCATTTTTAAAATCCATTCAGCTGATCTCCTGGTCTGACAGGAGCACTTTTAGCTTAGCTTAGCATAGATCATTGAATCAGATTATTATTACAACCATCAGCATCTCAATATGTCAAGGAACTGTACTCTCATTTTGGCGTAATAATCAAAGAACTTTGCTGCCATACAATGGCTGCAGCAGGAGTATATTTCCAAGCCATATCGGCCTAGAAAATAGCAACTTTTCATTTTCTGTCTGTCTTAAGCCCTATTCAGATGTGACTAGTTTTATTGGGGCCCTTTAGAGAAATTTCTATTTCCCAGATGTACATTGTGATTTTAATCCTGTCTGAATCTGCCATGTCTGTCTTTTTTCTCACATGACCTCTGAATAAATTCCAGACCAAATTACCTACAAAATCGGCGGTCCTATGAGAAATCTAACCTTATACAAATGCGAATGTCTGTGATTGCCAAAAATGTTTTTGGTCAACATGAACTGCCGTACACTCTCTAGCACAACAGTATTTAGGTTTCAGGTTTCTGCTTTGGATGTAGATGGGTTTGCTACCATGCGAGAAAATGAAATCAACAAAAAGAGCCAAATCAAATACAAACAGTTAAGACTGGCTACTGTAATATCAGTTTCAGGTTAGAGTAGCCTACTTTCATTTCTGGAGTCAATTATCTACATCAGTGTTTCTCAACCGTGTTCCTGAAGGCACACCAACAATACACATTTTCAACCTCTTCCTAATCAAACACACCTGAATAAACTCATCAGTTATAAACTCGCAGTGGGTAGCACGATCGCCTCATAGCAAGAAGGTCACTGGTTCGAGCCTCGGCTGGGTCAGTTGGCATTTCTGTGTGGAGTTTGCATGTTCTCCCAGTGTTGGTGTGGGTTTCCTCTGGGTGCTCCAGTTTCCCCCACAAGTCCAAAGACATGCGCTATAGGTGAATTGGGTAAGCTAAATTATCCGTAGTGTATGTGTGTGAATGAGTGTGTGTGCATGTTTCCCAGTGATGGCTTGCAGCTAGAAGGCATCCGCTGCGTAGAACATATGCTGGATAAGTTGGCGGTTCATTCCGCTGTGGCGACCCCAGATTAATAAAGGGACTAAGCCGAAAAGAAAATGAATGAATTTGGTCAATTTTGAGAAATATGCTAATGGTCTAATCTGATTTAATCTAAAATAAATAAATAAATAAATAAATAAATAAATAAATAATAATAATAATAATAATAATAATAATAATAATAATATGTATAGGGCCCTATCTTAAAGTATTTGTCATCTTACTATATGTTTGTTTTTATGGAATAATTACAGAGCAGAGAGGGGAAGGATCGACAAAAGCACCTTCGTGAGCACATTGATGCTTTCTGTCGGCACACTTAACCACTAGGCTATTGGCACCGAACTAAACATGCATTTTAATGGAAAATGTAAGTACATTACATACAACTAAATTGTCATTAAATTAAATTTGTATTCATATTTTAATTAAGATTAAATTAGCATTCATTCATTCACTCGGCTTAGTCCCTTTTTTAATCTGGGGTCGCCACAGCGGAATGAACCGCCAACTTATCCAGCATATGTTTTACGCATTCATAAAAAAATGATTTTGAGGGAAAAAAAAAAATCTGATAAACCTAAAAGTTTTTTACTCATAAAATAAACATTATCGTTAATGCACAGCGCTTGACTGCTACTCATTTCACACACTCAAAAACATGATGCTTGCTGTTTATTCAAACTTCATTTATTCATTCATTCATTTTCTTTTCGGCTTAGTCCCTTCAATAATCTGGGGTTGCCACAGCGGAATGAACCGCCAACTTATCCAGCATATGTTTTACGCAGCGGATGCCCTTCCGGCCACAACCCTTCCCTGGGAAACATCCATACACACTTATTCACACACGCACACTACGGACAATTGCGCTTACCCAATTCACCTGTACCGCATGTCTTTGGAATTGTGGGGGAAACCGGAGCACCCGGACGAAACCCACGCGAACACGGGGAGAACATGCAAACTCCACACAGAAATGCCAACTGACCCAGCCAGGGCTCGAACCAGCAACCTTCTTGCTGTGAGGCGATTGTGCTACCCACTGCGCCACCGTGCTTCCCCGTTTATTCAAACTTCTTATTTATAATGAGCTGAAACAACACAATTCTTGAGGATTTTTGGGGGGACAACTTATTTGTTTTATGTTCAACCCACTTAAATTTGTAAAAACTAATACTCAATACTCAATTCCTTCATTTTGTCCCAACACAAACGGATTGTGTGGAAGCCGGCATTTTTACAGTGCTCGTGAGCTAATGCAAACACACTTGTCTCTTTTTCTACAAAACGAAAGCGAGTCGAAGTCATGTCAGACACGCTGTCCATCCTTAAGACTTCAGTGACACATATGTAGTGCAGATTCTTCCACTTAAGTCAAGTGAACGAGACGAAGCCCTCAGCGGACGCTCAGTGTGTGTGTGTGTGTGATCAGTGAAACAGATGCTGCTGTGCTCAGACAGCTGTGCAGTAAAGGCACCAATTACAGTGGCAGCCCTGCCTCTGACACACACTATTACACACTCTATAATCTACCCTGCAAATCTCACTCCCACACAGTGTCAAAGGGGAACGAGAGAGAGCCGAGTGAACAGAAAAACACACAGACAGAGAGAGAGAAACATTCAGAGGGCAAATGAGAGAAAGAAGAGGTTGAAGGACAGGAGGATGAAGCTAAAAGACTGAAAGCATGTATATGGAAAGAGTGTGTGTGTATGTGGAGGGGTATGAAGTGTGAGTGCTGGTCTGAGGATACACTGGTCATAATTGCTGGACTAGGATCAGTTTCTCTGTTTTTATCCAGATCATAAATGTTATTGACACATCATTTGGACAAAAAAGGCACAATTTATAAATGAATAAAAATACTTCATTCATTTATTCATTTTCTTTTCGGCTTAGTCCCTTTATTAATCTGGGGTCACCACAGCGGAATGAACCCCCAACTTATCCAGCATATGTTTAACACAGCAGATGTCCTTCCAGCTGCAACCCATCTCTGGGAAGCATCCACATACACTCATTCACACACATACACTACGGACAATTTAGCTTACCCAATTCACCTATAGCGCATGTCTTTGGACTGTGGGGGAAGCAGGAGCACCCGGAGGAAACCCACGCGAACACAGGGAGAACATGCAAACTCCACACAGAAATGCCAACTGACCCAGCCGAGGCTCGAACCAGCGACCTTCTTGCTGTGAGGCGATCGTGCTACTCACTGCGCCACCGTGCAGCCAATAAAAATACTTGTTTTTCTATAAATAAAATTATTTGTATAATAAAGAAATATTTAAATATTTTATTATATAATATTTTATTATTAAATATTTAATTATATTATATTGTATTGTATTATATTATTCATTCATTTTCTTTTTGGCTTAGTCCCTTCATTAATCTAGGGTCGTCACAGCGGAATGAACCGCCAACTTATCCAGCATATGTTTTACTCAGCGCATGCCCTTCCAGCTGCAACCCATCACTGGGAAACACTCATACACTTCTATTCACACACATACACTACGGACAATTTAGCTGACCCAATTCACCTATAGCGCATGTCTTTGGACTGTGGGGGAAACCGGAGCACCCGGGAGAAAACCCACACCAACACGGGGAGAACATGCAAACTCCACACAGAAATGTCAACTGACCCAGCCGAGGTTCGAACCAGCGACCTTCTTGCTGTGAGGCGAGAGTGCTACCCACTGTGCCACCATGTTGCATATTATATTATATTATATTATATTATATTATATTATATTATATTATATTATATTATATTATATTATA
>CAIGQW010000259.1:11525415-11542960 GCA_903798125.1 Danio choprae
ACACACACACACACACACACACACACACACACAGACAGACACACTCAAACACACACAGAGACACATCCAAATACACACACACAAACACAGACAGACACATTCAAACACACACAGACACTCAGACACACACACACACACACACACTCAGACACACACACCCAGCCGTCGACCTTTCCTATTTTACACATCGGTTTCATAGTAAGTGTTGATGTGGCCGCTGTAACCCAAACAAATAAAAGCAGTTGAACACAGCTGCCAAATCCATTCGCCAGAGTCCGTGTCCATAAACCCGAGACGGAGATGATGGGTGTGTGGAGGCCAATGCAGTTCTGTGTGTGATAAAAACAGCTCTGGGATTAGCCCCGCCGCGCCGTTATGGGAGAAAGAGCTGTGTTAAACAACCAGAGTGCCTTACCATCAGATCAGAACCTAAAAGTAGACGGCGTACAGTATGAAAGTGGCCGGAGAAGAGATTAAATCGCCACCCGAAGGGCTATTTAATTGCTCAGAGATGACCTTTTAAAAGTACAGAGCGTTTGGTTTAGTCAACATGAAATGGCATTTGTAAGCCAATTTATTTCCAGAATGTGACCTACTGTATATTTCTGGGCAGGGCCGAAAATTCACACTCAATGGCGTAATGAGAGTAAAAATAAACATTCACTGTAAAGAAGCGATTAGTTGACTTTACTTAAAACAAAGAGAGTAAACTAATGCCTTAAATTATTAAGTAAACAATCTATGTGCATAATTATGAATGTCAATGGGTTAACTGACTTTAAGTAAAATCAACCTTTTTTACTCACTTTTTTAAAGTACACTGTAAAGAATGCTGGGTTTCCCACAATTCCATCATGTTGTGCTAACACAAATCAATTAAGTTGACTTAATCGTTTTCAAGTACACTCAAACAAAATAATCACTACTGCTTGTTCAAACTACTCGTTTAAAATGAGCTGAAACAACACAATTCCTGTCATTTCTTTGGCCAATTTATTTATGTTCAGTCCACCTAAATTTGTTTTGTGTTGGGACAACGTGAAGGAATTGTGTTGGTCCAGCTTCCTGGTTAAGGGATTTGTAGTTCCCAGCATGCTTTGCGTGCGATTGAATTAAGAGAGGGAAATGTTGTCAATAAAAGTAATCTTAGGTGTTTAAAGTTAATAGAAAGACTTGTAAGAGTTTAATCTTCACTTTAGTTTGAAGAGTTTCATGTAATGCTTTGAGTTTGGAGGTTACCACCTTGCAGAAGCGCCCATGCTTTGGGTGTTTGCAGCTTAATTAGCAAAAGTGCAATAACTGCAATAATAATAAGTGCAATAATAAATATTGCTTAGTGAGCAATAACTGTCCTAAAATGAGTTCTGAGATCAGTCTCAATCAACTGTACGGTAACTTGTGAAATATGCTTAAAAATGGCTCTTTTAGTACATTTAGTATAACTTGAAATAAAACTAAGAGATGTCAAAATGTACGACACATAATAGACATGCATGATATTATCAGACCTTTCAGCTTAAGTTAAATAAAAATACAAATGTATTGAAACTTTTATTTGATAAAATAATGTTGGACCAACTCAACTGCACTTAATTGTGTAAATTGCTTTTTCTTAATAGTTGGTGCTAAACAAATTTATTGGATGGAAATCCTGCCCTCAATTAAATTGAGTTCATCAAATGAGTTATTTTTGAGTGTAGATTGAACATAAAACAATGAAGTTGTCCCCCCAAAAACCCACAAGAATTGTGTTGATTCAGCTCATTTTAAATAAGTGGTTTAAACAAGCAGCAAAAATAATTTTGGGGGTGAAACTTATGGCTTTTTACAGTGAGTATATGAGGCTGTGCTTTTGTTATTTCTTATTACAATCTTTAAGAATGTGATATGGTTTTTCATGATGTTCAGTGATAATAATAATAACAGTGTTTAACGGTAAACTTATGCATAAATTGAAGCTCTGTGGCTTAATTGGTTAAGCTTAATTTGTAGAAATTGGTTTGATTGTAAAGAGGGCATTGCATGCTAGGATGGATCCAGAAAAGCCATTTAAAAGCCGCTTCTATAGTTTTAGTGAGATTGAAGAATCATTCAAAGTTGTCATATTACATTATTATATATTCATTCATTCATTCATTCATTCATTTTCCTTTGACTTAGTCTCTGATTTATCAGAGGTCGCCACAGCGGAATGAACCGCCAACTATTCCAGCACTGGGAAACACTCTCACATTCACACACACACTCTATGGCCGATTTAGTTCATCCAATTCACCTATAGCGCATGTCTTTGGACTGTGGGTCAAACCGGAGCACCGGGAGGAAACCCATGCCACCACGGGGAGAACATGCAAACTCTACACAGAAATGCCAACTGACCCAGCCGGGACTCGAACCAGCGACCCTCTTGCTGTGAGATGACAGCGCTATAGGTGAATTGGGTAGTGTATGTCCATAGCGTGAGTGTCTGTGAATGTAAGAGTGTATTGGTGTTTGTAGCTGTGTGAACATAAACAACATCTCTGAATGTAAGACGCTCAATGCAAGTTCAATGCAAAGGGAGACATTGGCTTTTACAGAGTTAGTTTAGCAAAGCCTACAGCGAACGTAGTTTGGGGACTACAAAAAAATACATCCGGGCTAGTGAGATCACAAGTGCTTCAGGTTACGCACATTCACCACGTGCATACACTCCGTGCAGCAAGGGGGCGTGGCCAGAGTCGCTGTAATGTTATAGCAGAGAAAGCTAAAACGACGTCCAAACGCTGCTATTTCCACAGAGCTTGTTCTGTTTCTGTATTTAGGCTTCTAAAGGACACGACACAAAGACAGAAGTGCTCACAGTTTAATTTTAATTATGTTCCAAAGAATTATAAAAAATATATAGCTAGAATTTGGCAAAGAAGAGCTTCCAGAATCTCTCCCAGTTCAGTGCTGGATTCGGCTAAAAACTCCTCCAACTGACGAATCTGTGGATTGTGAGCCACAACCTGTAAGTATTTTTATTTGTTAAAATTGATCAATTACATGCACAGTTTCTAGCGTTAACGGTATGTTGTAGCTAGGACGTAAACAAGGATGTAAACAACGTGAAAAGCTGTTTGGTACTGCTAACAATTTAGCTACAAATACATATTTATCCATCAAACCACTGTAAACAGCCACAATCTTCAGCAGCGCTACAGTGTCTCTCTAGGCGGCCGCTTTTCATGCATTCTACATCTCAAATAAGAAACTCGCTAAAGATATGTGAACGTTTCATGTTACTTATACATGCTTATTCCGAATATATGTGAAAGACACATGTCAGATTTTATTTTAGAGAGCAGCATAAGGTTCAGCTGTGTCCTTTTCATCTTCTGTCTGATTCAGGCTCAAACT
This sequence comes from Danio choprae, assembly GCA_903798125.1. Lineage (NCBI taxonomy): Eukaryota > Metazoa > Chordata > Actinopteri > Cypriniformes > Danionidae > Danio > Danio choprae. Next base: position 11,528,797 of record CAIGQW010000259.1, read on the forward strand.
GATACGGCTAACAGCTACTCTGACTCACAGTGTTTATACAGCGCAAAAGAACGTGCTTGAAGGCGCGTGATGCTTTTCCTGGTGACATGGAGCCGATCCGCGAATCACAGCACATTATGTTAGCTGACCAATCAGAGCCTCTTGAGTGCGGGCCTTTCAGAGGAACTAGGAAATATGACAGTCGTTTTCATGTTAGCTGAGCAGCAGTATACAATTAAAATAAGATATATGAAAATACTATGTAAATTTCTACAAGTGAAGCATGAGCAGACATTGCTTTGCATCTTTTTAAAACACAAGCAAGCCTTAAAAATACACTCTGGACGACCCCTTTAAAGTTATTATATATAAACATAGTTAACCTGCAGTTATATAGTATATAGGTGATGTCTATGTGTACATGTTCAATGAAGTGTATTTGTGTATTACGTGTATGTCTTTATTAAAGACACCCTTTTGCAACCTTTACAGTAACTCTTTCCACAGTCACTTTCCTTCATCTTTGATTTGTTTCAAAACAGAACAGTAGTGTACAGTGACTCCTGCTGTGTTTTAGGATACACGAGCGAGAGCAGATGATAACAGAGATCTATCCATCTCTTAAATCTGTTTCTCCACTAAACACAGTCATTCAACAGGAATTCAACAACAAACAAAACCGCCCATGAGCGAGTCAGCACACGACAGCTCATGAATTTCAGATGAAGATTGTATGAATCATATTTACAGGGCTCTGTGTGATAACGCCGCGTCAGGTCACGGGTCTCCGTCTGCTTTGTGATGTCATAATGGGTCATTTGCTATCTTCGCGGATCAGCTGTGGTGTGTATTAGCACTGATCAAAGCGGATGTGTTGGTGTTATTGAGGTGGACCGGTGGCGGAGGGACTCCCGGATTTTCCCTGAGGGAGATTAAGGCACTCGTCGCCGGGTGCAGACAGATTAGCACGCTCTGGCTCAGACACAGATCCCATGTTAGCGTGAAGGGCTCTTGATCACAGCAGAGGCCTTACTTTCCCAATCGTCTGTCATCAGGAACACAGCACAATCGCAGAACGTCTGTCGACAAAGGTGCTATTAAAATGCATTACTTTTTTTGATATCCCATGCATTTTCCCTACAGGGTTTAAAGGAGGGCACTTCTTCCTGTGCAAACAATAGCAAAATCTCCATATAAGCTGTAATGATTTTTTTCTTTGTTGTTGTTCTAGAATCACCCGCCTGGATTTCTTTGAAACCCAGCAGCTACTTGTTTATATTATTGAACATAGGCATATTGGTGGTGATCACATTTTAGTTTTGAGAAAATAGCTTTTATTATGGTGTTCTCAAGTATTACTCATGGACAACACATACACTTAATACACAAATACACTTCACTGAACTTGTACACAATGACATCACCTATTGACTATATAACTGCAGGGTAATGCTTGTATGCTTATATATAATAACTTTAACTGTTAAAAGCTATTGGTTACTAGTTAATTAGTTATTAGTAACTAAAGTTATGGTAACTAATAACCTTTTCTGATTTTGATTACAATACAATAATCTACACTTTTTGTAAAGCTGCTTTAAAACAATAATTATTGTGAAATCACTATACAAATAAACTTTAATTATTTTTCATGATGTTGACTTAAGCTGCACAAAAAGGGTTAATTTAACAGGTATTATTTCATGGCTCTCTATTATACTTGATTCTGATTGGTCAATCAAGATATTACAAGTTATGTTGTGTAAGGGATAAAGTCCATCCAGGTGGATTTTATTGCAGAATAAAGCCTGACAGGCTTATCAGCAGCCTAACGTGAAGTTGTATAGTTGTATAAGACAAAGTTGGGAAGGGGTTTATTCTGCGATAACAACCTCCTGGAAGTACTTTATCCTGCTTATTATATGGCTATACCACAAAACATTGTTCTGAGACATAACGGTTTGTTAATTCTTTAAATAAACGCAGAGCTGATAGAAACGAATACGGCTGAATGGAGTATACACTAATCAATGTATTATTATTCAGTCACAAGATGGCGCCAAACATGCAAAAACAACAAAGAGACAGACAATAATATATATGGATGTGATCAAATTCACTGATGGTCAAGATGATTTAAAGTACTGAGCCCGTGTTATTTTCAGTGGTTTTTATCTGGGAATAACATATCTTGCAATGTCGTGACTGACCAATCAGAATCAAGTATTCCAGTAATTGTGTAATAATAGCAGATAACAACTGCTGAAAGTAATAACATAACAATGAATACACACTCAGAAATGAAGGTACAAGATCTTTCACTGGGGTGGTCCGCTTTTGAACCATACAGGTGGACATTAGTGCCTTTAGGATGCACTTTTGTACTTTTAAGATTTACTTTTATACATTTAAGGAACTATTAGGTACACATTTGTACTTTTTAGGTATTAATATGTGCCTTTAAGGACCTGTTAGAAACATTAACATGAACCTTTTGAAAAGGTACCGCCCCAGTGACAGATTTTGTACCTTTATTTCTGACAGTGTAGTTATACCGTAACATTCTGAATGTTTAAATAATAAATAATCACTGTATTTTGAAGTGCCCATGATAACAATATCAAGCATGTTCATTATCACATTATCACGATGTATCGCACTACTTAACATCAGCATTTGAGCTTGAGCACTATTTTTTATGTTTTGGGGTTATATTCAGAACAAACAGCTCAGTGTTTTTTTGTTTTTTAATGCTTACGCATAAAACTGTCCCATGTCCCAAATCCCTCATCCATCTGAAGGTGGGAGATACCAGACCGCTTGAGGATTTAGTCTCAAATAATCTAGAGCGCATTTAAGCAAAAACGAGGTTCTTATCCCCCCCCATGGGCTTCAACATGCCGCTGTTTCCCAACCGTCACCAAAAACAGCAGCGATGAAAGCGTGGTGTGGTTACAGTAGAGTCGGCGGAGGCGTTTCTCTTTTGAAATGTGACTGCACTCTTCACATGAAAAGAGCTCTTCAGACTTAAAGCGCTTTCAATGCTCTCCTGTCCTGCTGTAACATCACATTATCAACCGCGGCGCTTTATTTACTCTCATTGACTCACCAAAGGCACACAGACCATTTTAATTCTACGTTTGTGAAGTGCAGAAACTGAGTTTCTTGGTTTTTTCTTGTTGAGGGGTTTCCTGCTCCATTCAGGTCGCTTCTACATGGGAGTAATTATGTGATTGGTGTTTGGGTGGAATAAAATGCGTGTGTTGGGAAAGTTCATATGGCATGCTGTCTTTTTTATGCTTCCTGGTAAAGACAGGATGCTTTTCTGGCATAAAACGGAGAGGACAGGATATGTGTTCTTATGTGATTATATTGTGCTTTTACCACTCTTGGGATGTACTGGAGAATGATGAGGAATTTGGTTTAGTCACACATGGTGTGAACTGGTTAAGTCAGTATTAGGAAATAAATATGTATGTATATATGTATGTATGGATGTACACTACCTGACAAAATCTTGTCGTCGATCACAGATGTAAGAGCAACAAATAATAACTTGACTTCTAGTTGATCATTTGGAAAAGTGGCAGAAGGTAGATTTTTCCTATGAATCATCTGTTGAACTGCATCCCAATCATCACAAATACTGCAGAAGACCAATTGGCACCTGCATGGACCCACGATTCTCACAGAAATCAGTCAAATTTGGTGAAGGAAAAGTCATGAGTTACATTCAGTATGGGGGCGTGTGAGAGATCTGCATAGTGGATGGCAACATCAACAGCCTAAGGTATCAAGACATTTGTGCTGCCCATTACATTACAAACCACAGGAGAGGGCAAATTCTTCATCAGGATAGCGCTCCTTCTCATACTTCAGCCTCCACATCAAAGTTCCTGAAAACAAAGAAGGTCAAGGTGCTCCAGGATTGGCCAGCCCAGTCACCAGGTATGAACATTATTGAGCATGTCTGGGGTAATCTTGATGAACTCCATTACAGATTACTTTAATAAGATATTTGAGTCATTGCAGAGATGTATGGATGCAGTCCTCCAAGCTCATGGGAGTCATACACAATGTTAATTCTTTATCTACTGCACCATTACTTTATATTCTATACTGTACATTATGTCTGTTAAGTGGCAAGACTTTTGCCTAAGCAAAGTCAGACCTTACTGTCCTAATTTAATAATTAAAAATCAAGGCATGATCATATTTTATTTTGGTAAAATAAGCGTAATCCAGAGGCCTTTGCCTTTCATAAAACCACATCTAATACCAAATGATCAACTAGAAGTCAAGTTATTATTTGTTGCTCCAAAAACTTGGATAGATGGCAAGACTTTTGTCAGGTAGTGTATATGTATGTATGTATGTATGTATGTATGTATGTATGTATCCATGCATGTATGGAAGTATGGATGGGTATGTATATATGAATGTATGGATGTATGGGTGGATGTATGTATGGTTGGATGTATGTATGTATGTATACATGGGTGGATGTGTGCATGTGTGGATGGATGGATGGATGGATGGATAAATATTAGATTAAATAATTTAAAAAAGTGTGGCTCAAATATGGGTCAAAAGTGGACAAAATTAAACATACAGTACATATACATATTGATACACATTATTTATGTTTTTTTGCTCACCATTTTACACATTCACCACTCTTTGCATTATTGTTTGGCTATCATTATGGCTAATCTGATTATGTTTCCAGAAATAAACAAGAGTGCAGTAATCTCTGCTTAATTTAGCATATTTTACTATGTGCCATTGCACTTTTCCAATCTAAATGACTGTTGATTTTATCTGTGCCCAGTCACAGCTGTGTGAGAAGTTAACAGCAACAAATGTGGGCCGTAAGTGAGCTACTCAACTAAATGCTGAGCAATTATCTGCTTCTCTGGCTGGACATCACAGAGGAGATGTGCTGTTTGTGTTTTAACTGTGCAGTGAGGATCAATGAGGGCCAGGCTGTACACACACACACACACAAACACGCACTGATGCTGCAGTTCAGGATGCCGTTATGTGGCTTTTTAATCTCAGAGCAATACTTTGGTAAAATGAAAAGATATTACCACAAAACAATGATTTGAAATGGGAATTGTGCCCAGAATTGATTTAATGGGCTTGATGTGGCCTACTGAAAAAAAGACAAAAGGAGCTTTGTGTCAATTTCTATCAGAAGCAGAGGAATTTTTACTGGCTATGATTTATATTTGTGAATTTGACAGGTTTCATTGTGAAAATGACATTTGAGAAACATATTGTATATATGATTTTATAAATATATATATAATGTGTGTGTATGCCTGGGCGATTTGGCCTAAAATTAATTTTAACTCGATTACGATTAATGAACGATTCTTTTATTTATTTATTTAATTTTTTTTTTGCCCTCACAGTTCACTGACAAGTTTTGTAAAGTAAATATGCTCACAAATTACAAGTGAGAGATTTCTAAATGAATGGTGCATTACTTGATCCTAAAATAATTGACGTAAACACACGCTATCTACTATCTATGATTATTTATTGAACATCAACGTTGAACAACTGAAATGAAAGCACACGTTGCCTATATAACTTGCACTTTTGGAAACAAAATAAATTATTTTCCGGCTGGGTCAGTTGGCATTTCTGTGTGGAGTTTGCATGTTCTCCCCGTGTTTGCGTGGGTTTCCTCCGGGTGCTCCGGTTTCCCCCACAGTCCAAAGACATGCGCTATAGGTGAATTGGGTAAGCTAAATTGTCCATAGTGTATGTGTGTAAATGAGTGTGTATGGATGTTTCCCAGTGATGGGTTGCAGCTGGAAGGGCATCCACTGTGTAAAAACATATGCTGGATAAGTTGGCGGTTCAGTCCGCTGTGGCGACCCCAGATTAATAAAGGGACTAAGCCAAAAAGAAAATGAATGAATGAATGAATTAATTATTTTGAGGGTCCATCATCCTACTTGACCAGAGATCAGATGTGGCTGCAAAGTGGCTGCAGAAGTATAAATCAGCCTCGGCCTTTAACAAAGCGGGGTCACGTGACTCCACATGTGGTAGGGAAAGTAATTGAAAAAATCGTCCTGGAAAACTTAAATCGATTATAGGTTCTAAGTGTCGATTTCGAATACTTTTCGATTAATCGGCCAGCCCTATGTGTGTGTCTGTGCTTCTTGTGTATATTTTTGTTATATATATATATATATATATATATATAGTATGTATCCTGTATATATAGTGTTGTTAAAAATATTGATATATCAATAAATATCAAAACTGAAATACTTAAAATGATACAATCTTGCTTTTGGTTAGTTTCAATACTGGCTTTGCTCTCCTGCACTCTCTCTTCTCACCAGCAGGGAGATGAATAATTAATAATAATATTAAGATTTTTACATTTTTGTTTTAATCAGAAAATAAGCTTTTTTTCCATTTTTATGTCATTTGCATTCTTTTAATGTTGTGGAATTTATTCCCCACAGTATCGAAAATGTTATCAAATTTCTATATTTTTCAAGATATCGTATAAAAATGTGGAAATTTCAGTATCGTGACAACACAAATATTCATTCATTCATTTTCTTTTTTTCCCTTTATTAATCTGGGGTCCCCACAGCGGAATGAACCGCCAACTTATCCAGCATAAGTTTTACGCAGCGGATGGCCTTCCAGCTGCAACCCATCACTGGGAAACATCCATACAATCTCCTTCACACACATACACTACAGACAATTTCATTCATTCATTCATTTTCATTTCGGCTTAGTCCCTTTATTAATCTGGGGTCGCCACAGCGGAATGAACCGCCAACTTATCCAGCATATGTTTTACGCAGCGGATGCCCTTCCAGCTGCAACCCATCCCTGGGAAACATCCATACACAAACACCCATTCACACTCATGCACTACGGACAATTTAGCTAACCCAATTCACCTATACCGCATGTCTTTGGACTTGTGGGGGAAACCGGAGCACCCGGAGGAAACCCACGCCAACACGGGGAGAACATACAAACTCCACACAGAAATGGCAGTTGACCCAGCCGAGGCTCGAACTAGTGACCTTCTTGCTGTGAGGCGACAGCGCTACCCACTGAGCCACCGCGCCGCCCCACAACACTAATATATATATATATAATATTTATTATTTGTTCATTATCTCTCTCTTTTACATGTATACAGTATATATACATTTCACACACTTTTTTATAGGTCATGATGACAGTACATAATATTTTACCAATTATTTTGCAAGACATTAGTGGCTTAAAGTGCCATTTAAAGGCTTAACTAGGTTAATTCTGTAGCCAATCCAACAAATAAAAATTGATAAGGGGTCAATAATAACATAATATCAACTTCAAAATTTGTTTTAAATGTTTAAAAATTACTTTTATTGCTTTTAAAGACAGGGTACTTTTCTGGCGTGAAACAGAGAGGACAGGATATGTGTTTTTATGGGATTATATTGTGCTTTTACCACTCTTGGGATGTACCGGAGATGTGCTGTTCGTTTTAACTGTGCAGTGAGGATCAATGAGGGATTTCACAGGTGGGCTAATAGTTTTGCCTTCAACTGTGTGAACAGTTTAGCAAGTCAGTTTTTATTTCTTTTCATGAATCATGATTTCTGCAAATTAACTCCTCAATGCACAAAAACATTATTTGAAACGTATCTGTTTTCGCAAATGAACTCTTCATATATTCAAGAACATATTCACATTCCTAATATACAAAAGCAGCCTATAGGCCTGCATTCCACAAGGAAACTGCGGTTTTGTTTTAATAGCCCACAATAACATCTTTCGAGCAGCAAGAGAACATGCAGATGAAGACAAAATGTGCATTCATTAGCGACAAATGGATTCTTAAAGCTCCAGCAGATCAAAACAAGCTCCTTCCAGTGTTAACTTCACATTCAAAAGCATTGCAAACTCCAGTCTAGCGGCTAGAAGAAGCGTTTTTGTATTTGTAAGGGTGCCCTGGGAAGTTTCAAACACGTGACATTCACACACAAACACGGTTTCCAGTAGCGCTAATCTCTAAACGGACAGAAACAAAACACATGAAAAGGATCATACATGCAAGCGTGTTGTTTCTAGGGATAAGACACTAAATAGTGAGTGAGTTAATCTCGTTCTGGAGCAGGTGTAGCAACACAAGCATGCCAAAATCTGCCCTCTCCTCCCTCCTGCCCTTTGGCCGCTTGCTGAGTCTCGACGGTGCGTTTTCTCTTGTGTTTGACACACGGGACACCATCCCCCCCTTCCCGGCTGTCATTCCCAACACACACACACACACACACACACACATTTATATACACTTTTACAACATAAACAAAGGCTGTTTGGCCGGTCGGACCTGTATGACTTGTTCATTTACATTATCATTACTTTGGGATTTTGCATACCAGTATAAACGTGTAGTCCAGTGCTTCCCAAACAAGCAACTCCAAACAAAAAATAATAATAATGACAACAATGGAACTTAAAGACTCGTTAGATCATCTCAAAATGGGTTACAGCCAATAAACAGCTCATTTCATGAGGGTCCTGCTTAATTTAATTTCACGGAGTCAATTTCTGCAGCCGTGATCCTCAGGATAACCCGGAGTTTGTACATGACTGATTAACAATGCACTAACAGATGTCTTCTTTGTGTCGATACGACGTGTGTGTGTGTGTGTGTGTGTGTGTGTGTGTGTGTGTGTGTGTGTGTGTGTGTGTGTATGTATGGATTCGAGTGGGGGGTTGGTAGGTGTGTGCGTGAATGTGTATGCGTGTGTGTTTGTCTCATCCTTTTGAAAGGAAATCCCATTATAATCCAGATTGAATGCTGAGGGCAGTCAATGTCAAACTCGCAACCTCTTCAGCATCTCCCGGGCTGAAAGAAAGTCCAAATCTGAAAGCAAAATCTCTTTTTCTGCCAGGATAAAGACTGAATAACTAATTAATCAGATGGCGTTTACACTTTAAATGGGTGTAACTCATTTAGCGTGTCATAATAGGCAATTTTGTATGTAAATGATTGCGTGATTTGCGCATGATTACGGCAATTAAATTTCAAGTCTATTTTTTTTTTTGGCAAGTTTTGTTATGACTTTTTTGGATACATTCGGTGGCCTAGATATACAAGGTATACAACAAATCAGTGCTGTAAATCCAGGAGTTTTTGATTCCCTTGTATTGATTAAAAGGATGAACAATAGCTGAGCAACCAGTCTAATCCATCAACGCAGACACATGGGGGTTTCTACATGCCAACAAAAGGATTTCAGTGCTTATGTAACACCAATTTGGGTCTGAGCGATGATAGAATCTGCATGGAATACAAAAAATAGATTGCATTTTAGCAAGAAAATTAAAATAAAAGAGAACTGCACTTTAAATATGGTTATAAAATAGCCCGTGAGGTTTTACAGAGCACAGAGATACTAAACTAAACATGTTAGAAGGGTTGGTGATTAATCGAAATTGAGCAAATGCGATGCTGTCATTAACTGTATCCATCCAAAGATGCAAATTAGACTTATGTGCACATTTGGAATATTGCATAAAACATTTGTGAATAAAACAAATGAGCCAAAAAAAAAACCCTAACTGGTCCCTTCTTTTGTTCTCTAATTCCACCTGGGGATACTCACCCCGAGGCCATTGATGTGATCCAGGACCTGTGAAGATATGATGCAAACCATAGAGGACTTCTAGAGGTATCCATAATCCTGGACCGAGCCGTATCCTGAGAGCATGAGACTTATTCCTGAAAGTGACAGATGAGTCTCCGCATTGATCTCTTCTCCACGATGGACGTACATCGTTCTTCAGCCTCCAGCGCCTGGTCTGCAACTCTGCACAAGAAGTTTGGCCAGAGGAGAAATGGTCGAGCCCAACTGAGCCTGGTTTCTCTCAAGGTTTTTTTTTCTTCACTTTTCTTCAATTGAAGTTTGTTCCTCGCCACTGGCTTGCTTGGTTTGGGACTTGTGGAGCTGCGCATCAATGGATTTGCTCTTCAGTGTTTGGACTTTCAGCAGTGAAAATTAAACTACACTGAACTGAACTGAACTGAACTGAACTGAACTGAACTAAACTGAACTTCAACTCTGAAAACTGGACTGACACAGTTTCAGTTTACTAGAACTTATATGTTAAGCTGCTTTGACACAATCTACATTGTAAAAGTGCTATATAAATAAAGACAAATTAAACTTCCTGATAAAATGGAGCCAAATATCAAAAAGAGAAATGAAATTTGCTGTGGTAGAAGAAGCCACTGTGGGTCTTTTTTCGTAAATAATAAATTACTTGCGCTCCCACAAAGATGAAGACGAAGCGTAATGAGTGTGCGATGGTTTTTGGAGGTGTGAGAGGCTCTTTAGGAGCACAGAAGCTCACGACAGTTCTAAAGCTGATAAAACTAAACCCCTTTGATGACAGACTTTGGCTGAGGGATTTTAAAATGAACAAAACAACATTTCAGATGTTTTACAATTTGGTCGCTCAGCTGGTTTTTTTTATTAATGCCATCCCATCGCACCCATTTTATCATCTGTTAAAACAAAACCACATGACTTTTTTTGAAGCACATACTGGAATTTTTCAGTAAATGTGTTTCCATTGTAGTTTATGCAATATTTTTTATCAGATACAAATTTTAACCTACTCAGTTGTGTGCATAAATGTATTATGTACATTTTTGAAATGTATGAGCATCTTGTCATTTTCTTATCCATTTTTTTTGTGACATTCCAAAATGCACATAAAAATAGGTGAATGGAAACTGTTGGATTTTCATGCACATATTGTCAGGGACGCACAGTCTATGAGGAGTAGTAAATCTCCTCTAACGGCCAAGAGGGCGCTCTCACACACAAACTCTAAACACCCATGAAGAAGAAACCCAGGAAACTGCAGATTCATCTCACAGAGCAATTTATTTTAAAACCCGGCTAAAGTTATGAAGCAAGTTTGTAGTAAAAACATGTTATTATAAGTGGTACTGTGAGGTATTTACTACATAGAGCTGTAGTTCTCCTTTTTGCAAAGCTTATCAGTAAGCTACACGTCCTGTAAGTTTACTAGAACCAGCTTTACTGACAAAATACGCATGAAAAACACCTTTGATTAATCACTCCATCCTTCATATCAACCCAACCCATAGCTTTTCCCATTGTGGGCCCCAAATTGTGAAACTGTCTACCTCTTTCTATTAGAATAATCTCTACAGAATCCATGTTTAAGGGGAAATTGAAACTTCACCTGTTAGAAAAGGCTTTTAATACCTGAGCTATCTGAGCTTGCTGTTTTCTTGTATACGTTTCGTGTTTTATGTATTGTACGTTGTTTCATTCCTTTGATCTGATCATTTATATACAACTGTGTACAGCACAATGGTCAACAACTGTTGTTGTATTGTGCTTTATGAATAAAGTAAAGTAAAAAAGTAAAGTATCATCATATCAGACAAGTGTTTTGTATTAAAAAAAAGTACATAGCGGCAGAACAATATCTCATCCATGCTATCAAACGGGCAGATATTTAGTCAACAAACATTGCCAACTTAAAACCAACATGATGTCTATATAGTGCTGTAGGTGAGTCCAAAAACCAGCAGTCTTTGATATTTAATATGCCAGTTTTGACCACTCAAACGTTTGAAAAACACTTCAACATTTTCTTCTTTATCCAAAGCTTGCAATAATTAACTTCAAGTTAATTAGTTAGTATAGCGCTTTTTACAATAATTATTGTTTCAAAGCAGCTTAACAAAAGGTGCACATTATTGCATTACATAACTTTAACAGCTAAAGATATTATATTTAAACAGTGTTGGGAAAGTTACTTTAAAAAAAGTAATAGATTACAAATTACTGACTACTACTGGAAAATTGTAATCTGATTGCATTACTAATTACTTACTGTAAAAAATAATCAGATTACTAATTACTTTACTTTGAAGTTACTTGTTCAAAAGACTTAAAGAGTTCACCCAAAACTTAAAATTCTCTCATCATTCACTTGCTCCAAACAAGGTTTTTTTTTTAGCACAAAACAAGACATTTAGAAGAAAACTGGAAACCTGTAACCATTGACATCCATAGTATGAAAAAGCACTGCAGTATTTGGGTGTTCTGTGTTTGTCTGAGGTAATTAGTAAATATTCCATACAAAGTATGAAGCTGATCTGTCAGTTCTTGTTACTCGCGGTTTTCAACTGGGTGCACCTGGGAAATGCGAGCGAGCTCAATATGAACTCCCAATATGCGCGCAAAATCCACTCTCAACAGCAGCCATTTCAGCTCGCGTTCTCCAGCAATTTAAAAGCGCATGCTCATTAACTGACGGTACAGCGGAAAACGTGATTTTAAAGAAGCATATTTTTCTTCTAAAAACTATATTTGTAACGTGAGTAACGCAATGACATTGACTTTAGTAACTGTAATCAAATTACACAAATTTAAAATATAATTAGTTACATTACTGCGTTCCTCAAAAATGTACTGTAGAATACAGTAAAGTGTTACTTCGGAACGCGTTACACTCAACACTATTTACACATAGTTAACCTGCAGTTGTATAGTACGTCATGTCTATGTGTACATTTTCAATGACTTGTATTTGTGTATTATAGTATAATATGTGCAACTCAATAAGTATGAAAGATAATTGCTTTAATAAAGAGAAACAAGATACATTTCTAGTACGTTATACATTTCTATTTAAAACAAACACGTAGCATATGCAAAGGGATTCACGTTTGCTTTTGATCACTGAAGATGTGTGTAATTTGCTCACAGAGCCACAATGAGATCCCAATATCTCTAAAACTGAAGTTTATAGTGCCATAAAAACTGGGGATGTAGTAAAAATTATATTATGCCTATAGCCAGAATTTAACACATTCATTTAGTTGAATTTATATGTGTATATATGTGTATATTTAGGTGGTTTCTATAGTGTCGCTATGTACATTATAGGGGTTGAATCACACATCGGCTTAAAATGCATACTGTAAATAAACACAATAAGCTAAAAACAAACATCGCAACAATAATCGATATACAATTTACTGCTTTAAACTGTTTTAATAAACAAGTGTTCATCCGCTATTATTACAATTTTGTACAGATCAGCATTTTGACCACAGCTGACCCTGCTCTCTAGATATCGGCATCAGTACTGGTCATTAAAAAGCCTACATTGGTGGACCACTAGTAAATAGCGCACTTGGGACACACCGGCCTCATTACTCAGTATTGCAGCGCTAAGCACGAGAGATGGGCAGAGGGACGTAGATTAGAGATTATTAACACGAAACACAGACTAATCAGTTGAACAGAAAATCCCCTGAACCACAAGAAGAGGGAAGGAAATGAGCGAGAATGACGAGAGAGAAACAACAGTAGGGAGACAGATTATCTAAAGAACTAGCAGGATTGGGCATCTGAAATTGTATTTGCAGAGAGGATGACAGATATCCGTTCAAGACTTTAAAGATGAAACGCATACGGATAGATAATTGAAAGTCTATATTTAGGTCTTTCAACTGGTCATAATTTATCTTAAACTCTATATTATTAATGATGTGACATGTTCATTTTAGAGAAAGGACAGCTGGAAGGTTATTTTAAGAATTAGCAGTAATATAGACCTAAAAAGATCTTTGCAAAGGAAATAAAAGAAGGAACGAAGGGTTGAAGGAAAGAAACGAGGCTATGAGAGAGAAACAACGAGCAGTAATACAGTATGCATCTAAAATGATATGGAAACGCGAATTAAAAGATAGTTAAAAAAGCACTGAAATGAAGAAAGAAAGAAAAAGAAAGAAAGACAGAAATAGATATATATGTGAAGAATGAAAGATAATGACTGCTCAAACAGAAAGAATAAACAAGCAATAGAATGAACAAACAAAAAGTATAAAAAGAAAAACAACTAGAAGGAAAAAACAAGAAATGAACAAAACTAAGAGGAAGAGAAGGCAAACGAATGAAAGAATAAACAAACAATGGACAGACAAAGCAAGAAAGAACAAGAATAAAAAGAAAGTACAAGAGTGAAAAGTCAGAATAAACAAACAAACAAAAAGAAAAAAAGACAGAGAGTTAGAAAGAAAAAAATAAGAAGAACTCTAGAAAAAAGAAAGAAAAAAATAAGTGTAACAAAAAATTGTGTG
>CAIGQW010000259.1:11620807-11653924 GCA_903798125.1 Danio choprae
TCTCTCTCTCTCTCTCTCTCTCTCTCTCTCTCTCTCTCTCTCTCTCATGTCAGAGCCTGTATTATCACTCCTGTTCAGATGTTCACGAAAGTACGAGCTGTCCATATTTCAGATGTCCCGCATTCATTCCTTGAACTCACTCCCTTATTTTCTCAGTAAACCTGTGATTTAATCTTTTACAGGGTCTGCATTGCACACTTTTGTGGCATTTTGTGGGCAAAAGTGTACAATATTTTCCTCCTAACAGTGTAGATAGAGTTCGAAAACATCATGAATAATACTACATTCATATGTACATGCATCAAAGATTCAAATGTTTTTTTTTAAGCTAAGCAATTATGTAATACAACATTAGAATGTACATTTATTTTTTCCTATTTTCTTTATTTATGTTTACTATGATTTACAAAAGACACCAACTAAAACATAATTCAGTGTAACATTAGTTTATATACCAAAAGATCGTCAGGCATATTTGGAACAAGAATCATTCATTCATTCATTTTCTTTTCGGCTTAGTCCCTTTATTAATCAGGGGTCGCCACAGCATAATGAACCGCCAACTTATCCTGCATATGTTTTACACAGTGGATGCCCTTCCAGCCGCAACCCATCACTGGGAAACATCCATACACTCTCATTTACACAAATACTTTACAGACAATGTCTTTGAACTTGTGGGGCAAACCAGAGCCTCCGGAGGAAACCCACGCCAACATGGGGAGAACATGCAAAGTCCACACAGAAATGCCAACTGACCCAGCGTCCTTCTTGCTGTGAGGGGACAGCGTTACCCACTGCGCCACCCACAAGAATCATTTGATGCTATATTAAAATCTCTATTAAAGTCTAGTTCAGTCCTAAAACAAATAAATTATTTGTTAATTTGTTGTTTATACCTTTATGCTATCCTTCAAAGCGTTTAGGTACTAGGTTTAAGTTTTTAATTGTTTAAAATATAATAAAATGTAGGTTATAATAAGCACAGTACGTGTTGAACTGAATGACGATGGAACATGATTTTACCCATATTTTATTAATTCAATTATTTTCCTTCGGCTTAGTCCCTTTATTCATCAGGGGTCGCCACAGCGGAATGAACCGTCAACTTATCCTGCATATGTTTCACACGGCGAATGCCCTTCCAGCTGCAACCCTGTACTGGGAAAAACCCATACACACTCATTCACACTCAACACAGGGATAATATGCAAACTCCACACAGAAATGCCAACTGGCCCAGCAGGGACTCAAACCAGCGACCTTCTTGCTGTGAGGCAACAGTGCTAACCACTGAGCCACCGTGTCGCCCCACCCATATTTTAAGGTAAATCTAATTAAAGTAAACACTTTATTTGCATTTAATAAGCTTTACATGCATTTAAAGAAAATGTGACCCATTTTAACCCACATAAATATATATACACTGTAAAAAATCTAATGACAAAAAGTCAAGACAACAAATATTTTTATGTTGTTTTAACCTACTTTAATAAGTTGTAACTAAATATTTGAAGTTATACAAAGTTTAACAATATTTTTCATTAATTTAATTTATTTTATTTGTTTGATTGATATAAGTTGAGATGACTAGAAAAGTTCATTTGATTCAACTAAAAAATTTAGGGCAGCAAGAATTTTTTACACTGTATATTTTAACGGTTGTGCCATCATTGGCTGTAACAGACAGCACATGCATGCTGTACACTGATGAAAATGATTTCTGCAAAACTGTTGCAAACTATTTATATTGGCTGAATTCAAACAAACTAATTAAAATTAGTAGTGTTAAACTTCATTTGTTTGTTTAAATTCAGCCTAAATAAATTGTTTCCAACCTTAAAAATCCAATGAATCATCTTTAAATCATTTTTTTCAGTCTTTTCTTTCCTCAGCACGATTCTCCTTACTGATCTTTGCAATCACAACCTTGATATTTCACACAACATCAACAATTTCAATTGAAACAGAATGGCATCTTTTCTCTCAGTACTGCAGAATAGTCTCCTCCTGGGAAAACAGTTTCTACTGATTCTTTCCTTCTTGCAGAAAGCGCTGAAGTCGAAGGTCAGCAGATTTTTGGCTCCCTAGACTCTCTGCGACCTCACTGATCCCGATGGGATCTGACAGACCTGTTCTCTACCGGTTCTGTGCCTCCGGTAATTAATCCCACACTAACGAGAAAGTGTGGACACAGATGCATTTCCACATCACCGGACTGCACCGAAAACCTTTGTTCACGGCAAAATTACATGCAATGTCATCGACTATATAGGACAACAACAACACTGGTTTTCCAAACAGAATATCATAAACTTGTGGTGCATACTTCCTTACTACACAGTATGTAAAAAAAAAAAAAAAAAACAGTATGTGAGCAGAGTAGGACATCAGAAAAAAAAGTATTAAATTACCTACTACTTCTGGCGAGACTCTGAAGTGATATCCAATGGACGCTACACTATCCCATGAGGCCATGGGAGAGAATTAATGAATTGAACTGGCGCGGGTAGGTCATGTGATGAGGGCAGATGTAGTATGTCCAAATGTCATATTTATGCTATATTACAGAACATATTTTAATGATCAAGATATTAAAATTCAAGGGCACTGTCGCCTCAAAGCAAGAAGGACGCTGGTTCGAGTCCCGTCTGGGCCAGTTGACATTTCTGTGTGGAGTTTGCATGTTCTCCCTGTGTTGGCGTGGGTTTCCTCCGGGTGCTCCGGTTTCCCCCACAGTCCAAACACATGTGCTATAGGTGAATTGGATGAACAAAATTGGCCATAGTGTATGAGTGTGTGAGTGAATGCGAGAGTGTATGTGTGTTTCCCAGTACTGGGTTACGGCTGGAAGGGCATCCGCTGCGTAAAACATATGCTGGAATAGTCCCTGATAAATGGATAAATGACCCCTGATAAATAAGGGACTAAGCTGAAGGAAAATGAATGAATGAATATTCAAATACCTTCTCAAGTAATATGCAATTTGTGCCAGAAAGCAGCTACCTAGCAACACCTTAGCAACCTGCATAGCATTATGAAAAAAAAAACACCTCAGCGGCCTAAAAATATTCTCAAAGTTATTGGCTGTATCAATATAAACCTTACATTTTAGGTTTATTGCAAAATATACACATTTGTAAGTATTTTGAGAGTGAATGGAGGGTGTAAAGATCTCTTTTTTCGACTCTCTGATTGGTGGGAATTTCCATAGAGCATCATGGGTAATGTAGTTTTTCTGTATAAATTTGCTGATTTAAAAAAAGACAAGCACGTTAAAAGCATATAAAAACAGGTTGAATATATTTCAGAGAGAAAACCTGATTTTGTTGCTATAAATAAATAGATGATGCTCAATTATTATATAAATATATGTATATAATATATGCTCACATGTGTATATGTACAGGAAAATATACATTTACAATATGCATGTATTCTGTCTAGTGCGCCTACATGCATAGTGAAGGTCGTTTGAGATTACTCTGGAAGAAATTGTATTAGGACACGCTCTCACCTTGGATATAAATAGTTGCCCCATTTTTCTTTTTTCTCTCTTTTCCCTTTGTCTTGTTATAATTTAGCAAAATTTGAGCATAATGTATAATCAAGCGACACGGTGGCTCAGTGGTTAGCACTGTCACCTCACAGCAAGAAGGTCTCTGGTTTGAGTCCTGGCTGAGCCAGTTGGCATTTCAGTGTGGAGTTTGCATGTTCTCCCTGTGTTGGTGTGGGTGTCCTCCAAGTGCTCCGGTTTCCCTCACAGTCCAAAGACATGCGCTATAGGTGAATTGAATAAACTAAATTAGCCGTAGTGTATGTGTGTGAATGAGTGTGTATGTGTGCTGCCCAGGACTGGGTTGCGGCTGGAAAGGTATCCGCTGTGTAAAACATATGCTGGATAAGTTGACGGTTCCTTCCGCTTTGGCGACCTCTGATGAATAAAGGGACTAAGCCGAAGGAAAATTTATGAATGTATGTATGTATGTATGTATGTATGTATGTATGCATGTATGTATGATCCATACACCTGATGATGTATATTACTAGGTCACTTAGGATTACATACTGAGGCAAGTCTACATAATTGTACTCAAATGAACGTTTACAATAAACATAAAATAAAAAAGCATATAAAATCTATTAAAAACAGGAGTTATGGTTAAAAATAATTGTCCTTTTTCTACACAAACCCGAATCTTGCTCTATTGCTTCAGTCTGTTGCAGAAACACAAATAATGTCTTCTACATTTACATTTATTAATGTAGCAGACACTTTTATCCAAAGCGACTAACAAATAGGGATACGACAAGCAATTCATCAAACAGAGGCAAATAATAGTGCTAATACAAAAGTTTCAGCAACTGATTAGAAAAAAATAAAAGCAAGAACAGTGAGAGATTGAACAAACGTGGACTACTGCTTGTATCTATTAGGTTGCAGTTAGCTGCTTGTAGAAGGAATGAGTTTCTCAGTTGTCTCTTTTTAAATGGTCAATTCTCTTGATTTTAGTTGTGATGGCATGTGGTGTGTATGCAATAAACAGTTGCCAATTTGATCTGACCGCATGTTTCTGTGTTAAATGACCAGCAAATTGTCACCAAAAAGAGGCTGTGAATTTCCAACACAATGAACATGAAAGGATCATGCAAGAAAAACACACCAACTTCCAAATCCTGTGAGGCTTATAGTCGTTTGTCTCAGTTTCACTCATGCATGAATCAGGTCTTGGCCTTTATGCACAGGTCAGGTGATGCCAACCTTTCGACCGTGTTGAACTTTTGACATAATTTATTATTATTTAAAAGGAATCATACACTACAAGTCAAAGGTTTAAAATCAGTAAGATTTTTTGTGTTTTAAAAGGCAATTCTGCTCACCAAGGCTGCATTTATTTGATCAAAAATACAGTAAAAACTTTACAATTGTTGTAAAAAAAAATGTAAAACTTTGTATCAGAATTGTTGTGCCAATGTAAAAAATTTAATAAACACTATGCAAAACAAAAAAAAAATACCGAAAAAACTACTAAATTGTAAAATATTATTACAACATTAGTAATATTTTTATTGATAATTAATATTTTTATTTGTTTTCTTATTGAATGTAGTTTCAAATTTAATTATTATTCCTGTGATTTAAAGCTGAATTTCCATCATCAGTACTCCAGTCTTCAGTGTCCCATGATCCTTCAGAAATGTATTATAATGATGTTGATTTGCTGTTTTATTATGATCAGTTATTATTGGTACAAAATCATTAATAATTATTCTAACAATTATAAGTGCTGAAACGGTTTGAGTCTTGCTTCGTAGTATCGTAGAAACTGATACATTTTACTTTTCGGATTCTTTAATAAAAAGTCAGTTCAAAATAATAGCTTTTATTTGCAATCTTTTTTTAACATTATAATAAATGTATTTTTACTCTTGATGAATAAGAGTAAATACATTTGAATGATACTTTAAATGGCATTTTCTATTACATAAATGCAGCCTTTGTGAATTCACTTTCCTTCGTCTTAGTCCCTGATTTATCAGGGGACGCCAGTGTAATGAACCACCAATTACTCTGGCATATGTTTTACGCAGCGAATGCCCTTTCAGTCGCAACCCAGCACTGAGAGTACACTAACTCAAAAACCCCCAGTGCTGAGAAACACCCACACACTCTCATTCTCACACACACACAATACACTACGTGAAATTTAGTTTATACCTATACCGCATGTCTTCGGACTACAGAGGAAACCCACAAGAACATGGGGAGAACATGCAAACTCCACACAGAAACGCCAACTGGCCCAGCCAGGACTTGAACCAGAGACCCAATTGCAGTGATTCGACAGTGCTAACCACTGAGCCACCAATGCTGCCAATAAGGTTGTTATGAAACATCTTACTAATACCAAACCTTTGACTGGTAGTGTAGGCCATTGAATGTTTACTGCAATGCTTACATCACACACACACACACACCATGCGGCTACAGCTGCTGTTTCAGCTCATGTACAACTCAACCAGTTCAAGGGGTCTCCTGAGGGTCCTGAAAGGAAACGCTATTAGCTCACACCTTTGCTTCTCACCACACCAGCACCATAATGATAGCACATATCCTTCTCTTCCTCACTACTTTGAAAAATCAGCCGTGCGTCTGCTCTCAGCAGGCTGGGCGGAGGACACATTTCCTCTGACTGGCAGCAACAACAGCTCCGGCTGAGCGGAGTCAGGACGGCTGCAGACAGCAGATGGACCCAACACATGAACCAGCTGCCCCCATTTCACAACCTCCATCAGCCACTAAAGCAAAGATCACACGTGAAAAAACAGGAACGAGGCAAAGACGCTGTACAAAAGGTGACGACATTCTGAGGAGCTGAGATGACATTTTTCTGCTGATCCAGAACCATCTGCAGCAGGACACGAAAAAAAAAAAAACTGATTATGGCTGATGCCATTTGAGTTCAAAAATATATTTTAAGAATGTTATAGCGATATATCCTCAGAGCATCGTTTACGTTGTATAACTTAGTCAAATTAATGAAAAAATTTACAGTTTAATGAACATTCTGAGATAAGCAAAAATGTAAATGAATGTATAACTAAAACATTTCAGAAACATTTGATGAATCATGTATAAAAAATATTTATGCTAATAGTATTAAAGTCTGTGTGAACCAGAAGTTGCTGAGACTTTTATTTCAGTATGTTGATGTACTTCCAATTAAAACTGATAATGAGTAGGAATTGGGGCTTGGTTTTGTGCATCTTTCCCTTGTAGCAAAGTAACGGTAAGAAGGGCGTGGTTAAGAATACTGTGGCTGAAGTGTCAAACTGACGTCAATAAAGAAGGTGCACCACTCCAAACGCAGAAGCAAATAAGAGTTTGATTGAAGATTACCAAAACTAAATTTTTTCTTTTAGTGGATTAACTTGCATGGATTAATTGTTCACCTAAAGAATAACAATGTGTGCTAGCAAAATATACATTGTAAATTTAGATTTCATTTGGGCTTTAAAGGCAAAATATTCCTAAACTTTGAAGGAATAATGTTCAAAATATTCAAAGACCTTGCTAGAATATCAGCTAATATTCTATTCACGTCACTCGTATAATTGTCAATAAGTTTGACTCTATTAAAAAGAAAACTACAAAGTGTATTATGTAATCTTGTTAAAAGTAATTTGATAAAAATTGGTTTCGAAAAAATATTGATTGGGAACCAGTATCAAATCCAAAGTATCGGCATCGAAGATTTTTGAACAATACCCAGCCCTGATAATATCTGATTACAACCTCCAAACACACCATAAAGGAGGTTGGTGTTGTGAATTCATTCCCTCCGGGTGCGCATGGGCATTGGACAACCTGAAAAAATATATTTTTTGACATGATTCGAACATTAAGAAACAAAAAAAGTGAGCGTTGTTATATTTCATTGGTGATTTCAAATATAAAACTTAATCACAAACTTGACAAACAGTTTTGGAGAATGTTGATGTTTGATATTCCCCTATTCAAAAAGACAGGAGCTCCAACTGCATGCCCAATAGGCATTTCAAAGATGGCTGCCGAGTGAAGTGACTTGCCTTAAAGAGACTTTGATATTAACCAAACTTCTGAGAATATTCTTTGTAAACTGGAAAACTGCACACTATAAAAAATGCTGGGTTCCACACAATCGATTTGTGTTGGGACAACATGAAGGAATTAAGTTAACTGTTTAGTTTTTACAAATTTAAGTGGATTGAACATAAAACAATTCATAAACAAGTTGTCCCCCCAAAACTTGTTTCAGATCATTTTAAAAGGGTAATTTGAATAAACAGAAAGCTATTTTTGAGTGTACCCTATACATAAAGAATCAGTCAAAAAAAGAGAACTTTGCAAATGACTTTTACAATAAAATCAAAAGATTTCCAAACTTTTATTCATGACAAAAATCCTGCTGCTAGAGTGATTTCTTTTTGGATCTTGTGATACTGAAGATTATCTTGTGATACTGAAGATAATGTACAATATTTATGGGATGTTTTGCATCCCATAAATATTGTACATTAAATAAAGATAAACTAATAAATCATTTGTAATTGTTATAATAATTTGTAATGGCAGTTCTTTCAGCTGTGGCGATCCCTGATAATTCAGGGTGTTAGCTGAAGGAGGGAGAAAGAAAGAAAAAAAGAAAAAAAAGAAAGAAAGAAAATGAAAAGAAAGAAAGAAAGAAAAAAAAGAAAAAAAGGAAACAAATAAACGAAAGAAAGAAACAAACAAACAAAAACAAACAAACAAACAAAAGAAAAAGGAAAAAGAAAAAAAAAGGAAAAAAGAAAGTAAAAGAAAAAAGAAAGAAACGAACGAATGAAGGAATGATTGATCGATTTGTAATTAACAGTTTTTACTTCATATTTGACCAAATAAATACAGCCTTTGTGGAGATTCTTTCAAAAACATTAAACAAAATCTTACCAAACGTATGTGAAATTTACTCTTAACTTCCAAGCATGTGCATCAGATTTAATTTTTGGATTGGCTATAGCACACTAAATCATTCTGTCAGCTGTTGAGTGACATTCAGAAGACACATTCATCACATTTAGCATTTTGAACGCATGTGTATCTGCTGCTCTTTTTAAATGTTTATGCTTAGTTTATGAGTTGTGCACACAAATATGTGTTGAAAAAAAGAACGCAACGCCTTCCAGATGATGCTCTCAGCGTCTCTGCAATGCTTATCAACATAAACAGAAATGGAAAAAATGAAGCTTGTTGGACACACAGAACAGGTGTGGGGGTAAACATGGTGTCTAAATTGAGTGTGAAGAGAGCCAAAGCCCTCGGTGAGCTGGCACAGTCAGGACCAGCTGCATTCGTGCTCGAAGGTCACGTTTGGTCATGATGCGGCTTTCATCACATGGCCGCTTGGCACAGTTTAACCACACAACAAAAAGCACAGTCAGCAAATGTCCTCAGTGCATGCAGATCATCATTGGGAAACTCAAACTGGGTCCTTTACAAATATTTATGATTGTGCTGTCAACGATGGCGGGCCTCACGGTGGTGCAGTGGGTAGCACGATCGCCTCACAGCAAGAAGGCCACTGGTTCGAGCCTCGGCTGGGTCAGTTGGCATTTCTGTGGGGAGTTTGCATGTTCTCCCTGTGTTGGGGGAGACATGCGCTATAGGTGAATTGGGTAAGCTAAATTGTCCGTAGTGTATGTGTGTGAATGAGTGTGTATGGTTTCCCAGTGATGGGTTGCAGTTGGAAGGGCATCCGCTGCGTAAAACATATGCTGGATAAGTTGACGGTTCATTCCGCTGTGGCGACCCCAGATTAATAAAGGGACTAAGCCGAAAAGAAAATGAATGAATGAATGAATGAATGTCAACAATGGGCATGTTTATTTTATGAGCTCATGTTTACACTACTGTTCAAAAATGTGGGGGTTGTTTTCTTTAAAGATGGTATTATGTTTATTTAGAGAAAAAATGCATTAAATGTATCAAAAGTGCAAAGATTTATTAAGTGCTTATGAAGTTCAAAGAATAAATTTACAGTTAATTATTGAAAAATATACAAATTATTAGCCCTCCTGTGAAATGTTTATTCCTTTTAAATTGTGTTCTTTAAACAGAGCAAGGACATTTCTCACCGTATTTCCTACTGTATTTTTCTTCTGGAGAAAGTCTGACTTCTTTTTGTTTGGCTGGAAACACTATTTTCCAATGACTTGCCTTATTAACCTAATTAACGAAAGAATTTAGTTGTTAAAACTATTGTGTTAAAAAATGATTAAAACTAATGAGTTAAAAATACTCCCTTCGTTAAACAGCACTTAAATATTTGGAAAAAGTATTCACATTTCACAGGATTGAATAATTTAATGTAGGTTAATCATTTTTGTCTTAAACTGTACTGTTGCTTCAAAATTTTGAAATGTTCATCACTGATAATACAAATAAATGTTTATTAAATAGCAAATAAACATTTTTGAAGGATCATGTGACAGAAGACCAAAAAAATGATAAACAGAAAAATGTACAGAGGGCCTCACGGTGGCGCAGTGGGTAGCACGATCGCCTCACAGCAAGTAGGTTGCTGGTTCGAGCATCGGCTGGGTCAGTTGGCATTTCTGTGTGGAGTTTGCATGTTCTCCCTGTGTTGGCGTGGGTTTCCTCCGGGTTCTCTGGTTTCCCCCACAGTCCAAAGACATGCGCTACAGGTGAATTGGGAAGGCTAAATTGTCTGCAGTGTATGAGTGTTAATGAGTGTGTGTGGATGTTTCCTAGTGATGGGTTGCAGCTGGAAGGGCATCCGCTGCATAAAACATATGCTGGATAAGTTGGCGGTTCATTCCGCTGTGGCGACCCCAGATTAACAAAGGGACTAAGCCGAAAAGAAAATGAATGAATGAAAAATATACAGAAAACGTAGATAAAATGCCTTAAAATAGAAAAAAGTTTTAGAAATTTGCAAAAACATTTCACAATTTTGGTCATTTTACTGTTGTTGTTGTTGTTTAATTTGTATAAACGTTCAGAAAGATCACCTATGTCAAACTGCTAAAACAAACAAAAAAAAGGTTAAGGCCTTGATATTTTAACATAAACTGTGATTTATTTAGGGAAAAGTTATCTTGAATAACATTTTGAAATCCCCCCTTCCAAATTAAATCACAAAAAAACAAAAAAAAGCATGGCACACTGGCATCCTGGCTTCACTTTCTGGATTTTAATCCACCAAAACACTGAACACGTTTTTCCAGCATGCTTGTAAAAAACAACAACAGCAAACAACAAATTTATCATGACAATTACGTCCCCACATGAAAAGCTAATCATAGATCTTTTGTTAGGCCACGGACGATAAGTGATGCTTTAATCTCACATCTAAAGAGCTCGAAGCACATAAAACTCTTTCAAGTCAGATGATGGGTAGGAAACGCAGTCCCATGTGGGACAAACCACAACAACTACCTGTACATCTGGAAGACACATGCTGCACAAACATCTGTCTGAGGGCATCTCCAACATCCACCCAGGAGCATAGATTTGGTTTGAACATTGGGGGGTAAACATGCGGGTGTGCTTCCATTTGATCTATTTTTAATTTAAACTATTCATATTTAATTTTCTTTTGGCTTAGTCGCTTTATTCATCAAGGGTCGCCGCAGCGGAATGAACCGCCAACTTATCCCACATATGTTTTACACAGCGGATGCCCTTCCAGCTCCAACCCAGTACTGGAAATGATCCAATTCTCGATGTAGAAGTTCTGTCTAAATATCTATCTACCTATCTAACAGTCTGTCTGTTCACAAGCACATGCA
Source organism: Danio choprae (assembly GCA_903798125.1). NCBI lineage: Eukaryota > Metazoa > Chordata > Actinopteri > Cypriniformes > Danionidae > Danio > Danio choprae. The sequence goes on from CAIGQW010000259.1 coordinate 11,632,139, forward strand.
ACATATAAGAATGCATATAAATCTATTGAAATAATGGCACACTTTAACTGATTACATATTCAATTTCTACAAATATTTTACTCTGCCAATGTAAAACAAAATAAACTAGATTATAATATTATTATACCTCTCTCACAGTACAGGCTCCTTACTTTATTAATTAGAAATTAAGCCCACACAGAATCTTCTTGTGCAGATTTCTGAGTCCATCATTCAATCTATTAATTTACTTATGTAGATGTGTTTAAATGTATATTTATTCAATTTTTTTATATTAATCTGAATATGCAAATGTTTATATGATTTACTAACAATACAGTTTGTAAAGTTATATATTTTCTGTCTTTCAGTAGATATATAGAATTATATGAGACTTACTTTGTTTACCAAACATCTGGCTCCAATAGGATGAAGTTAAAAATTTGTTTAATTTTTGTATTTAATGTATTACATTTTTAGCTACTACACTCTCAAAATCGCTCCACATAAATCTGCAGATTTTATATAAAATTCTGCACAGAAATAGCAAAAAAAAAACGTCTGCAGATTTGATGTCTGGCCCTACTTATTATGCTTATAATGTTCTTCCTTGAGCAGTAAATCAGAATAGTCAGCTGAACAGCGCTACTCTCCATTTTGAGAGCCGCTGTGTCTTCCAGTCAAATAAAAAAAACAACATAGCATTCAGCAGCCTTAAGTGCAATAAGCAAAAGCATAAGCATAAGTGCAAAAGCTAGACATTTCCATTTCTCAGCAACATAGGGGGACTTTAGTACTTATTGACAATCTCTCTGTGTATTTAAAAGTTACAAAGCATGCAGATTTTACATGTTTTCTTGAGATATTTGGGGGGGGGTGTAAAGTCATGCGTTAAATAAGGGGGGAGGGGCTTTCAGTATATGAAATGACGTTAATTAAAAAAAAAACATCCAGCCAAAACTAAGCTTTTTTGAGTTTGTGTTTTTGGCTCCTAAACACCTTTGAGCTGCCATTGGTCTATGACAATTACGCAATTGATGGGTGTGTCCTGAGACTCCGCCTTCTCTGATGTGCTTTGTACACACGCAGTTCAGAGTCAGACAGGAAAAAAAACATTCAGCACAACAACACTAAGTTAGCTACATGAGTAAACTGGAGGGTCATCGAGTAGCAGAGCTAGTACAGATTTATCCGAACCTGTACTATCGCTCGCTGGGAGATTTTTAAAAGATTTTACGATAAGCACAACTGCATCGTGTCACGACCAATAAAATTGTAAACATTGCTCCAATCAGTGTCTGTCCATGGCAAATATAAAGCAATGTGGCGCACCATGGTGTTGAGCAATTCCAGCGTTATGGATGTGACATTTGCAGTAAAAACATAAATTCACAGAAAAAGTATACGTTAACATTATATTGAAACATCGGTTTTTATTTTCCAAAACAACTAACCAAAGAGTTATGGGATCAGAAAAAATATCAATCTGTAAACATTTTTTTATATTTTAAATGAGGACAATAAGCATGCGCTATGGATGTGACCAAAAAAAGTCTGCGAGTTTACAGAATACAACATACTTTGTAGAAATTCTGGGAATTATACTGTATAACCCAAAAGAAACAATGCTAATTAAAAGGGTAAGATTTGGCTCTCTATAGAACAAAAATGGTTGATTTTAATTCATTTGACATTTTTGCATTTATGAGGGAAAAGCTTGGTTATGGATGTGACACCTCTCAGTTATGGATGTGACATGTCAAATTGGCACTTGTGTGACTTTGTCAATATTTTAAAACCATTATATTTGATTTACCAGAGACATTTTTTTGTATTTTTATAGTACTGTAAAATAAAAGCCTACAAATAAACTTAGACAGGGTTTAGCTATTTTGGTTAAAACGTATTTTATTTTTTAATGGCAAGTATGACATTTGCATGGAATTGCTCTTATTGACCCTTTTCACAAGCCTGCTATGGCTCGTTTAATGGTCATCAGCATCTTAAATCCATGAAAGTTTTTAATATTTAGATTTTTGTTTTTTAAACGTATGAACATTTATATGTATTTCTGTATTTATTATATCATCTTTGCTTTAAATTACAAAAAACGAATTACCGCTTGTGCGACCCGTTTCTAATGCAGCGTCTATGGGACAGGACAGTAAATTTGACATTATTCTCTCCTCTGGCTGCCGTCATCAGTCTCACACATTTTTTTGTCCTTTTCTAAACGTCCTTATAACATCATCGTGGAGTTTTTCTTTTATTATTTGAGCAAAAAAATTATTTGTTGTATTCTCCCATTCACTGCGCTCAAAATTTTCCCAACTATGATGAAACCCGGAAATGTGAAAAGGGTCTATACTGTATATGAAACTGTTATTCTCTCTCAGTCGCCATTGTTGTTTAGGAGTCCACTCACTTAGACATTTACAACCCAGCCTACTGCAGCGCGGTGGTGTCCTAAAATTCGAAAACAGTATACCGTCACTCAGCCTTTCTTTAACTTCTTTTTGTCCTCAAACGAAGAACAAAAAAGAATTTTGTTTGAAGTATAGCAGGGCCCTAATCCCCCTCCCCAACAAACTATGCCCCTGCATCAACCGCTGGGCGAAACATTATGATGATGAACTACACAACAAAAGCCTCCACGCTGATTTAGAGCCAAAGCATCATGTTAAATAAGCATTCTAGATAACAGCACAAAGACGACGGCCTTTAGAGGCTGGATCAGCGGTGGTAAACACTGCACTGCTGTAGCGCATAAAGACCACACGGAGAATTGAGAAATCCATCAATAATCTTATTCAGGCTTTCATAACCACAATTCAGAATGCAGGAGCTGTTAGCAATCTGAACACTGTGTGCAACCATTTTTTTATGGTCTCCTGATGCCTGAAGAAAATTTACGGCCTTCTTTGAAGTCTTTGAACTCGGTAGTGAAAGTTTGAGCAATGAATCAATGCAGGTTGTGCAGAGCATGTTAAAAAATGATTATAACAACTTCAGCAACAAGTAGGACACAGTAAACGCAGCTAAATGAAGGGTTATATATATGTTCAAGAAGAATTCTGAAAGCTTGTTTTCATTGAGGGGGGTTGTAAAGAATATTTTAAAGCTTTACTCGCTGACACAAGGCTGTGGTGCAGTCATTGGTGCTTATGCAGTTGCTAAGGTGTTTAAAAACATATTAAATCCTATTTGATAAATTTATAAAACTGAAATAAATTAAAATCTAATAGGGATGCACCAAATATTTGGCCACCGAAAATGGCCCAAAAGTGCATTTTTGACCAAAACATTTTTATCACCGAAACAAAACGTCCGAAACAGTATGCTATGATGAGGCAAACAGAAACGGCATAGATTAAAACAAATTCAATCGGATTCTTTGTACTTCATTGTGACTCTACTTGATCGGCAATATAAAGATCATTATGCAGAAATAAAGCAGAGCGCACACAAAATGATCCAGACCGTGATAGATGCGGAAAACCCACAGTGAGAGGGAGCAGCGCGCAGTGCAGAAGAGGGAGATGTCTGATTTTTGCTGTGAAATCCTGCAAGAAAGTGCCTCAAATAATAATAAATTATAGCCATATTTCTGCTAGATATACTTTAAATTTGACAAAAATGTTAATTTATGCACTGGCCTTATTTAAATACACTCTGTAAAATCTTTCTCAAATGTCAGTCAGAAGAAAAGCTCAACCACTCAACAGCTATATGGTTTAAAGTCCCCATCCCGGAAGTGATAACCCACTGTTGCAATGTGCTAAATAAATATTTTCATAATTTGTAATTGATTTATTCTTCACATTCATTTATGCAATTGCAATGCCTTGATTTTAGTAAGGTTAATACACAGTCATAGCCATACATGCAATAGTACAAATAATTTGCATAATTTATTTCGATGTTTCAGCCTTGGTTTTTTCGGTTTTGGCCAAGAATTTTTTATGTCGGTGCATCCCTAAAATCTAAAATTAGAAATGTCAAAGCACTAAAATTTGCGCGAGTATATTGCGTGACAGATTTGCCGCAAAATCACACTCGTGGTACATTCGTACAAAATCACAATCGTGCCACATTCGTGTCTACCGTGTTTGATTTGAACCTAGTCGTTCTGCCCAATCGGAAAGGAGAAAACAGCTTGCATGCTGACATCATGAGGCAAAAAAAAAATAGTGGCTACACAACACCATTGAAATAGAGTTTCTGAAAAATCTTCACCCTGGCTGGAGTTTTCAGAAAGCTTTAGTTTCAGTCCCCATATACTGCATTTTCATGTGGACAAACGACCAAACCATTTAGAATTATTATTTTTTTTTTTAATATACCAATGTTCACTTTGGCAGGGCCTCAATCTATTTAATGGGAGAGATCAATATGATGCACAAGCACTACTAAACAAACAATAAATGTTACATGTTTGGATTTTGATTTGAGTGTTTTGATCCAATACAACAAAATATGAACAACTTGTTTGAGAGTGCACAACACAACCAATAACAATCCCATGTTCAGTCAGCAGGTGGAGAGGCTGTAGTTGTTCGAGTGCAAAAGTGTCTACACTACAAAAACAATCAATCCAATTGTTCGACTACCTCTGCAAATGATTACATAGAAAAGCTCAAATAATAATTTCAGACTACATTTTTTTCACTGGCGTTTAACATTGTTCACTTAAAATCAGAGTGACTAATAAAAGTTGTAAGCATCATTTGCTAAGGCTCAATAAAATATTGAAATAAAACATTTATTTACAAGATTCAGCGACGCTTTAAAGAAAATTACAAAGACAAAGCGAGAAGTGCAGATGCATCCAGAGGGAGAGAAAATGAAAGAGCACTGAAAACATGAGATAATTATGAGTGGATTAGACCTCAAAGAGAAACACATGGGCTTTAAAGAGACTGGGCTCATTCAAGCAGCTGGAATCATACGGATGCAAATTGGAGCCTCATTTGAATATACAAAGCCAATGGGAAGGATTTTGTATATTTGTGTGTGCGTGCGGGCGTGTGTGTGTGTGACATTTTATGTGTGTGAAGGTGATCTCATCCCCTTTCAGATCCATGTTCCACTTCTGACACACTCATTTGTTGATTATCACTATAAGCTTTACTAAAAGATTCAGATTGTGATGGTGAGTCAAAGAGCCAGTTGGTTAATTGTGCACATTCTGGGATGGGCCGGACTGCAGGCATCAGCACTTTTGTGTGCTAAACACATACGCCCCACTGCTAAAAGTCACTCCACCCGCCAAACACAAAACTACAGAGAGAAATTAGGCTTTGACTGAGGTGTTGAACTGGTCCAAAGGTGGAAAACGCCCTGTTAAAGGGATAGTTCACCCAAAAATTTTAAATTCCGTCATTTATTTGTCCTACAATTGTTCCAAACCAGTTTGCGTTTGTTCTGTTGAACACAAAAGAAGTCAGACCGAAGAGTATGTTTACATGGACACCAATACTCTGATTTTAATACGATTAAGACAATGCTCAGATTAAGAGTCTACCATGTAAACAGAGATTTTTGATTACTTTAATCCGACTAAAGTCATAATCGAACTACTATTGTAGTTGCATTACAGACATGTAAATACATTTTCATTAAAACCAGCAGAGCGAGCACATTGTAAAACATCTGAAATGTGGTCATTATAAAATCTAGGGGTGTGAATCTACACCGGTCTCACGATTCGGTTCGGTTACAATTATCATATTGACGACTGGTTCAATTCGATATCTCGGTACATCACGGTGCATTGACAATACTTTCCCTCCACAATTTTTTATTTTACTTCACAACACAAGAATACAATTTTGTCTTTTAATACAAGTAATCATATTTACCAACGCTATCTCACAGCAATAAGCTAAAGGCTGATTTATACTTCTGCATCAAGCGCACGCGTATGGTCCTGCGCAGCCTCCGCTCAGTCGCATAGCCCTTGCCGTGGCTAACACAGACACTGACGCGCACCTCTGAAAAAATTTAACTACACATTGCAACGATGGATAACACAAGCTCTGTGATTGGTCGGCTTGGTAGCTGTGACAAGTGTGGGCGGTGCTGAAAGCCGCGAGCCCGATGGAGCGATTGTTTACAACTGTCGAGTCCCGTGAAGGAGCTCCAGATGGAAACTTTTGTTTTGTGTTTACCTTATGATTAAAGTTTTTGCACGTCTGCCAGTTCCTGCCTCTGAATGAGTAAGTTTTAGCTACTTGTAGCGTTCAGAAAAAACAAACCACCCGTGAAGAAACTCGACACAGAGGAACATAAAAACCTCACTGTCAGCTAGCGTTTCGGAAGTGTTATTGCAGAGCAAAACAAACAGTCCGCAGAAGTATAAATGCTCGACAACACGTAAGGCAGGCGCTGTGGGTCACGCCGATCACTCGACGCAGAAATATAAACCAGCCTCAAATCATATGAATTCATACAATCTCATTCGTATAATTTAGTACGATTTGCTTAACCCCCCAATGCCGGTTGGGTTTAGGGGTGGGGTTTGGTGCCACACCTCCTCTTAAAAATCGTACATTTTCATACGACTGAACTGCAGGAAATTGTACGAATTAGTCACTAAACTGACAAAACCTGAAATAGTTATGTTTCCTCATGAGATCAGGCTGGATATACAGTTCAATACAGAAATCAAAATTATTCGGCCTCATGTGAATTTGTTTTCTTTTTCTTTTTTCCTAAATGATGTTTAACAGAGCAAGAAATTTTCCACAGCATTTCCTATATTTTTTCCTTTAGAAAAAGTCTTATTTGTTTTATTTCGGCTTGAATAAAAGCAGTTCATTTTTTAAAAAACCATATTAATATTATTAGCCCCTTTAAGCAATTTTTTTGAAGGGCTACAGAACAAACCATCATTATACAATGATTTGCCTAATTACCCTAACTTGCCTAATTAACCTAGATAAGCCTTTAAAGCACTTTAAGCTGAATATTATAAAGTCTTGAAAAATATCTAGTAAAATATTATGTACTGTAATCATGCCAAAGATAAAAGAAATCAGTTATTAGAAATGAATAAGTAAAACTATTATGTTTAGAAATGTGTTGAAAAAAAATCGTCTATCCGTTAAACAGAAATTGTGAGAAAAAAATATATACAGGAGGGTCAATAATTCAGGAGGGCTAATAATTCTGACTTCAACTGTATGAACTGTACCTTTAATTTTACCTACTCAAAGAAAACACTCTTTTTTGAGGTGTCAAACGAAACTCAAGCACAGGCACAGAAGACAACAGAAGCATTTATAGCAAATAAACAAATGTATATATTAATCCAACTTGCTTTCTGAATATTGTTAAGCTAATTCTTAAACACCCACGGTTGGTCACAAGCTCACAGAAATAAGTCTAATTCGCATATTTGGATGGAAACATAGCTACTGACTTCAATAGTATTCGTTTTTCTTACTATGGAGGTCAACGGTTACTGCTTTACAACATTCATCAAAATATCTTCTTTTGTGTTCAACAGAATGATGCTAAAATGTTTATGAAGTGGTATTGACTGCATATGACTGAATGGTAATAACTTTCTAAAGTCAATATGCACAGACATTTATTAGTTAATGAAGAATTATCTATCTGTGTCAAAACAGACATTAATAAATAGCTTATTTAACCTTTAATGAACTCACAAGAGGAAGTGCATTCCTTATTGATGATAAACTGGCAAGCAAACAATTGAGTCAAAAGAATGATGTGCTTTCTCTGCATCACAACTAAAGCCTGTCGTCACAAATGTTAATTAAGAATTAATTTCTTTGAGCAAAGTCAACTGTTCTGTCACAAACTGGCATTCCATTTTGTAAAGTTATATGCGTACATATATGATATAATATGCTAAGTAGCCCCTTTGGGAATGTCCCACATGACATCACAGTGAGATCATATCAAACAGTGCATTTCCTGCTGTCGGGTCATCTGCATAAAACTCCATTTGCAAGTCATATGTTTGGGGTCAGATGTTTTTTATAAAAGAATATGAATCTACACTTTAAAATGTATGGAGTTGCTTTAGAAAACTGGCTTTAATAAAATAAAATGCAATATTTTCAAACAATACCGTCACTCATTAAGGATCGGTTCCCTAGAAGTGACAAGAAAGACTTTTATAATGTTACAAAAATATTTTTCACAATAATGTTATTTAAATTAAATAATCTTGGAAATCAAACTTTATTTTTCTTCTTTTTTTGTCCTTTTCTTCCCTTTATTTATTTATTTATTTTTTATCTCTTAAGGTTTTGGAATAAATATCTACAAAACAACCGTTTTCATCATAATAATTGTTTCTTGAGCAGAAAATTAGTATATTCTAATTATTTCTGAAGGATCATGTGTGACAAAGAAGACTTGAGTATTAATACTGAACATTTAGCTCATGATCACAGGAATAAATTACATTTAACATATTCCAAAAACAGGCGACGCAGTGGGTAGCACAATCGCCTCACAGCAAGAAGGTTGCTGGTTCGAGCCTCGGTTGGGTCAGTTGGCATTTCTGTGTGGAGTTTGCATGTTCTCCCCGTGTTGGCGTGGGTTTCCTCCGGGTGCTCCGGTTTCCCCCACAAGTCCAAAGACATGCAGTATAGGTGAATTGGGTAAGCTAAATTGCCCGTAGTGTATGTGTGTGTATGGATGTTTCCCAGTGATGGGTTGTGGCTGGAAGGGCATCCACTGCGTAAAACATATGTTGGATAAGTTGGCGGTTCATTCCGCTGTGGCGACCTCAGATTAAAAAAGGGACTAAGCCGAAAAGAAAATGAATGAAATGAAATATTCTTATACAAAAAAAAACATATATATTTTACAATATTAATGTTTTGGTATAGTTTCTGTTAAACAAAAGCAAAACCATATGTCTTTTTATTTAAAGCAACACCCCACGTTTTTGAAAATAATTTTACAGCTCCCTTGGAGTTAAAGTGTTACCATTTTTTTAATCCATTCAGCCGATCTCAGGCCTCGAAGATGCACTTTTAGAGTCAAGCTTTAAATAGGAAAATTATCGAAACTCTTTGTCATTTTGAGTGCGATGCTAATGGTCTAATCTGATTTAAGGATCTATGTTAAGCTTAGCTAAAAGTGCTCCGTCAGACCTGGAGATCGGCTGAATGGATTAAAAAATGAGAAAACTGAACTGTTTAAATATAGGGAAGATGTAAAATGATTTTCGAAAAAGTGGAGTGCTCCTTTAAATAAAGACACATGGTTTTGCTATTATTTAACAAAAACTAAAAAAAAAGTGTGTTGTTCCTTTAACAAAACCTTCTGTGTTGTTCATTATAGGAAATTATCAAACTAAAGAAAGCCACTGTTAACCAATAAGACCCAGATATTCCACAGAGCAATGTAATATACTGAAATAGATGAAACAAAAACACTTTAAAAACTCAATGTTTGCTTAAAACATCAAATAACCAGAACTAAAATGATTAGAGAACTAATATTGGAATACAAAAGGATCACAAACATCTCTTGCCATATAGTGTAATAAACACTACACTCTTACTTACACAAACAAACACCATCACTAACAACAGCACAAAACCCTTAACACAGCAACTGGACAAAACACACTCCAATTCACATAATTGCTATGAGCCACTAATGCGGGTGGAACCACAACATGAACATGAGAGTATGTCATTAAAACAGTCAGCTGTCCCACACGCGGTCACTGGACTCGCGCCCGTCAGCGATGTCATTCAGGTTTGTCATATTTGTCTGCGATCCAGCGAGCAGCTGATTATGGGGGCTTTGGACACTGTTGTCTTGGCATCCTGACTTTGACCCATAAACCCAGAGGTGCGGCTCACAGCTGCTTCTGATGCACAACACATGTGCTGACGGCAAGCTGAGCTCAACATGAGGGTGGCAATGAGGCAAAACCGAACATCAATAAAAAGTACATACAGCTACAGTACTTTGACAAGGTGGTAGTTACGAAGATGTTATAAAATGTTTTTTTTTTTATATTTTGAAATAGTCACAATTAAAATATATTCTTAATTACATATTAATTAATATTTGTTAATATCTAATCATTAATAAATAATAGTAGCGGCACGGTAGCTCAGTGGTCGCCTCACAGCAAGAAGGTCACTGGTTTGAGTCCCAGCTGGGTCAGTTGGCACTTCTGTGTGGAGTTTGCATGTTCTCCCCGTGTTGGCGTGGGTTTCCTGCAGGTGCTCCGGTTTCCCCCACAGTCCAAAGACATGCGGTATAGGTAAATTGGATAAACTAAATTGGCCGTAATGTATGAGTGTGTGTGAATGTGAGCGTGTATGGGTGTTTCCTTGTATTGGGTTGCGGCTGGAAGGGCATCCGCTATGTAAAACATATGCTGGAATAGTTGGAGGTTCATTCCGCTGTGGCGACCCCTGATAAATAAGGGACTAAGCTGAAGAAAAATGAATGAATGAATAATAAATAATAATGTATTTACTGTATGCATGTAAAAATATGTATTTTCTATATATATTTATATATTTTCTATCATGAAAATAGTATAGAGTCTATTTAAAAATATATATACATATTTTTATTTATTAACATACAATTTATAAAAATAAATAATTAAGTATATATATTTTTTCTTTTCCAGATGTTGACAACTGGTTTCAATTGTGTTTTGATTTCAAATTATTACATAAAAAATATTTTAATAATCACATATAAATAAATATGTGCTAACCTTCAATTATTAAAAAATAATTCTGTGTTGTTTAATGCATATTGCAAAATATGTTTTATATATATTATTATATATAATTTTTATATTACAACATTGCATATTTTTAAATTACAATATTAACATAATATTATATTTTTATAATACAACTAATAAAAATAATATAGAATAGTTATATGTATTGTTTATATACATAAAATAAAACATAAATATATATACATTCATAAATGTACAAATATATTGTTATTTTGAACTGTTTTCTTGTCCAGATGTTGACAATTGGTTCTAAATGTGTTTTCATTTCAGGTTTGATTTTTTATATAGTTACATTAAAACTACTTTAATAATTACATATTAATAATAAATATTTGAATGTTGTAAAATAAAAATAAACAAACACACACACATATCTGTATTTCTGAATATTGTTAAATTGTATAATACAAATAATAAAAACAGAATCTATTTAGAAAAGACATATTGTGTGTACAAATATACATAAAATATAAATAAAAAAATTGCATTTATTTATTTATTACTTTTTTATTTGTTTATTTGTTAGATGTTGACAACTGGCCAGAATAACAAAATATTATGATAGAAATTAGAAACAAAAACCTTCTCGAATCCATGCACAGAAGTCATTTCATTCAAACCACAGGGTTAATTCAAATCTCTGTCTGCACAAAATAGTAATCCCGAGGCTTGACTTGGCAAAAGCACTACTAATAAAAAATAAAAAGAATAATCTTTATGTCATGTATTGACAGTCAGACGCTTTTATAGGTCATGGGGTCATTGTCAGATTAATCTTTGTTTTTTTTAAAAAGTAATTTCCATCAAGGGTCTTTTTAAACAGAAAAAGGCAGAACAGCACAAGACTTTGATTAAAGTGATGTCATATTGGAGCAAGCTTATTCTATTCATTAACCTGATCGAGTAAAGCCTTAAAATCACAGCTTTGTTATACTGTAGGTCTTGTTTTTAACTAACTGACTATTCCTGGATTGGAGAGGTTATCAGTTTGCAGAGCGTCTGGATGTGACACAGACGGGGGGCTGGTTTCCAGGTAGCTCTTCAAACACTTCAATAATCTCCTTCAACACAAAGCAACAATAAACTCTCCAAGTGACACTCCAGGCAAAGTCAACTCAAACTCCACAGGCAGATCATTCCCCTGGAGTTACGACTTACAAATGCACAAATTTGGTTTTATATTCGCACATTCTGACTTTCGCATTCAATATAATAGTAAAGCAGAATTTTTTTAAAATTCTAATACATGTTAATTATCATGATGTACTGTTATGAGCACATTATAGCACATTATAATTGTAACTGTAACTCAGCATTTTATAACCGCTTGTGATGGTTGTGACTGGGGCTGCAACTCTTAAGATTATTATTATTTAAAATATACTGAAATAGAGGAAACAAAACAAAAAGCACTTTAAAAACTCAATATTTGCTTAAAACAGCAAATAACCGCAACTAAAATTATTAGAGAACTAATATTGGAATACAAAAAGATCATAAACATCTCTTAAATAATAAACACTACACTCTTACTTGTACAAACAAACACCATCCCCAACGATTAAACGGATCAAAATTGAATGCGTTTCTTTTTTCATTTGACGTTTTGCTTCATGACTATATAATATCATGACTATATAAAACCAACTATATGTTAATCAGGCTATTATTCATGTATAAAAGTATACTTTCAAAAAATTGAAAAGCCACCTATTGAGTTTAATGATCTTTAATTTTGACATTTTCACCCCTAAATAAAAAACAAAGTTTGTTTTTGAACAGAAAAACATCTCTAAATATATATAATATAAATCAACAAAAAGCAAAACAAGTGTTGTATTCCTATTATATTTACAATATGAAATTAGGATATAAACATGCTGACAATAAGATTTTAAGCAGCAGAATCTGTTGAAATACAATTAAATAAAAAATATAGTGATCAATAAAAACATCTCATTTCAATGCATAATGTGAGTCATATGTGCTGTTACGGTTGTAGTTGGCTAAAATGCAACTGTTCATTTTTGATCAAAGTGACAACTTGTGACACGGTAACAGTACTGTTTACCATGCTACTCTGAATATTCGGGCTAAAATCATATCCCATGACTTCAAAACAACATTAGCACTATTTCATTAACTGTGAACAATGTTGTACTTTGATAGTCATCATAGGCTACTAATATGATTTCCCTATTTGGCGCTTTGAGTTTAAGAAAAGCACATCATAAATAACATTTATTATTATTATTTAAAACAGGGGTGCCCAAACTTTTTCTTATGAAAGGCCAAAAGATAAATATGGGCCAGAGGTAAATATAGCAAACTGTATTACATTAAAGTGGCTTATGAGTAATTTCCTATTTATTTTCCTAATATAAAAAATATATATATATATTTCTTTATGAACTAATGCAGTATAACAAAATATATATATAATCAACTTTTTACAGTAAAAACTAAAACAATCTATTTTATTACACAATGGAGTTCAATGCTGAATACACAAGTCAAGCTTTGCAAGCAATGTTTTGTGCATTGTCCTCTATCCGTCGAGAGACAGTATTTCCATTTTTAAAAATCTGATTCATTTACAACATTTCATTAAAACATTTAATTTCAGTTAGCTTTTTTTCGGAGCCCAACAATAAAACAAACAAACAAAAAAAGTTACGTTAAGTTTAAAATTATGATCCAACGTTCTCCTAAAATCAGGCCATTATTCTCCTTCTCTTCTCAGATGGGATGGTGGGGTAAATCAAACGTTACCATTGGCCAACTTTGGCCCACAGGCCTCTGGTTTAGAATATGCAAAGAATACTTTTCTGAAATTATATTAATAAGTTGAAAGTCTGAATGGCCAAATATAAAACTGTACCCCAATGTTGTTTACAGCTTAGAGCAGCTAAAACATAAGATTAAATATTCTTGCAAAAAACAAACAAAAGATAGTCACAAATCAGCTAAATGATAAGGTGAACTCAGCTGATTAATATTTGCAAAAGCACGACAGTCTAAAGTTTAACACATCGCCTCTACAGTAAATCTTCTTCAAGGAGGATCACTGCAAGCCAAACACGCATATGCACAATTGGGTTAAAGTTGGTTTTGCATTTGCACATTCAGACTTTCTCCTTAATATTATATTTTCAGAAAAGTATTCTTTGCAAATTCTAAATAGGGAAGTCAAATTAGCAGCCAAAGACGTACAACATTGTTCACAGTCAATTAAAAAGTGCTAACGTTGTTTTGAAGTCATACTTGCATGCTATTTCTGACCGAATAATCAAAGTAGAGTGGTAAATAAATATAGGGACCATGTCACAAGTTGTCACTGAACAAATGTGTGAATATAAAACCAACTTTAAAAATCACCACTCTGAAAACAGTGAGCAAATTGTACCACCCGAATTGGTCATTGTGTGAAAGTCCAAGTCCCATAAGGTCTTGTTAGTGCTGGCCAACGTCAAACTAGTCCAACAGACTCAACACAATGGGGCTGAGCACCTGATAAATTAAATAATAATCCTGTCATCACATCCTCTTCCCCGAAGGGCAGGATTTTCAGCATCCTAATGGTCTCGTACAGATGTATCCGGCGCTCACATCCATGCAAACATAGAAACCTTTTGACTATCCTTCAATATTTTGACCTACATCTTTCAATATTTTGCTTTACAATGTGATTATTCACATGTACTACAGACTTACATTGCTCAAACCACACCAGGTTATCAATACTATTATAATTACAAGCCCACATGAATAAAATACGATAGTAATTTTTAGTAAATGCTATAATGTTTTTGAACAATACTATAGTAAAGTGCTATAGTATATAATACTATAGTATAATGTATATACACTTACACTGTATATATTATAATATTTACAACACTTTGTTAATGAATGCTACAGCATAATGTAATATTAACTATAGTAAACTGAAAACCTGTAATACATACTGTAGTATACTTTAGTTTTTACTAAACTGTGTAGTAAACTGTGGTGTATTGTAGTGTAATATACCGTAGAATTGTAGAAAACTTGTATTACTTTAGTTGTTGTATTACCACAGCAACTATGAAATTACCACAACAGATTATTTCAAGTACTTTACTATAGTAGACTTCAAAAACACTGTATAGTCAGCAAAAATACAGAAAGCAATAATGAAAATATAATCGTTCATTCAATTCAATTGAAAACTAAACAAATTACTAAAGTTTACCTCACTACAGATATATAAATCAGCGAAAAACAAATATAACAACAACTGCTATCATTACAGTAGTCATATAGTCACGATGATTCAGAAAATATTATATTTATATCACCTCATAAGACTAACTTAAAATATAATTAGCAGTTCTACCATGGT
Source organism: Danio choprae (assembly GCA_903798125.1). NCBI lineage: Eukaryota > Metazoa > Chordata > Actinopteri > Cypriniformes > Danionidae > Danio > Danio choprae. The sequence continues at coordinate 11,647,270 of CAIGQW010000259.1, forward strand.
ACATGTGCAAAAATATGATAATTAGCTTGCTGTCATGCCATATTTGTTGGAAAGGTGTTAAAGATGTAATTGTTTAAAACATTCTTACCTGCAACAGTAAACGATTAATCCTTTCGCACACGTTTAAAGGCACGTCAGTTTGTTTACAGTCAATCACGCGTCAGTAACGTTTAATTATCCTTATCAGCGGAGGTAAAGCCGGTAACCGCATTGCTCGAGGAGCCAAAAAAGCAAAATGTCAGTAATGAAATCACTCCATTGACGCATTTATAACAGAAGAGTTACTGAGTTTGAATGATAAAGCAATAGTCCAGTGCTGAGCCATTCAGAACCATTGACTTTTCAGAGCAGTTTTTCGCTCTGAACTCAGCGCACTCCAGCGGACACAACCAAACAGACGCGCACGGGGAGTGTTAAATGCTCGGATTATGAATATTCATTACGTAACACAACACGTCCACCATGAAGGACGATCTGATTGGTTGAAAGATGCAAGTTAGTAGGCGGGCTCTAGGAAGAAGGGAATTCTCCCGTCGCATTGGATAGAACTATTAATATTTCATAAGATTATCTAACAGGACGCTGCGAGAAAGTTACCAAGCAACAGCTGAATAATAAAATTAATATTAATAAGGAATTGCATCCACAGTATTCATTTTTTCTTTTTAAACAGATCTCCAGCTCTCGTCTTTTACAGGCTGCATTGATTAAAGTCATTTATCTTAAATTTAATTACACTGGATTAAAATTTGTTAACTTCACTTTTCTAAGACTACAGTTATTAAACTGAATAAAATATAAATTATTTATTTAATTTTTATTATTATTATTATTATGGGGCCTCACGGTGGCGCAGTGGGTCGCACAATCGCCTCACAGCAAGAAGGTCGCTGGTTCGAGCCTCAGCTAGGTCAGTTGGCATTTCTGTGTGGAGTTTGCATGTTCTTCCCGTGTTCGCGTGGGTTTCCTCCGGGTGCTCCGGTTTCCCCCACAAATCCAAAGACGTGGTATAGGTGAATTGGGTAGGCTAAATTGTCCGTAGTGAATGTGTGTGAATGAGTGTGTGTGGATGTTTCCTAGTGATGGGTTGCAGCTCGAAGGGCATCCGCTGCGTAAAACATATGCTGGATAAATTGGCGGTTCATTCCGCTGTGGCGACCCCAGATTAATAAATGGACTAAGCCGAAAAGAAAATGAATGAATGAATATTATTATTATTATATATATTTTTTAAATATTCACTGTAATTTGGGATTTCAGGATAATCTTCATTAAACTTATTCATTTATTTGTTTGTTTAAAGGGATAGTTAGATAATAAATAGAACATTCTGTCATGGAGTTTGCATGTTCTCCCCGTTTTGGCGTGGGTTTTGCGTGGGTTTCCTCCGGGTGCTCCGGTTTCCCCCACAAGTCCAAAGACATGTGGTATAGGTAAATTGGGTAAGCTAAATTGTCCGTAGTGTATGTGTGTGAATGAGTGTGTATGGATGTTTCCCAGTGATGGGTTGCAGCTGGAAGAGCATCCGCTGCGTAAAACATATGCTGGATAAGTTGGCGGTTCATTCCGCTGTGGCGACCCCAGATTAATAAAGGGACTAAGCCGAAATGAAAATGAATGAATGAACATTGTCATCATTTAGCCTACTTATCCTCCTTGTTTCTTTTTTTCTGTTGAACACAAAAGAAGATATTTAGTAGAATGTTGTTTTTAAAAAAAGCCATTGATTTTCATTATTTTCTGTTCCTACTATGAATATCACTGTCTGCTTTTCCCCAGCATTCTTCCGAATATCTTCTTTTGTGTTCAACAGACGAAAGAAACTCATAAAAAGTCAAGAACCACTCAAGTGTGAGTAAATAATTAGGAAATTTCCATTTTTGCGTGAACTATCCCTTCATTCCTTCATTAATTTTCCTTCGGCTTAGTCCCCTTATTTATGGGGGTCGCCACAGCGGAATGAACCACCAACTTATCCAGCATATGTTTTACACAGCAGATGTCCTTCCAACTGCAACCCAGTACTGGGAAACACCCATACACACTTATTTACACTCATACACTACGACCAATTTAGTTTATTTAATTCACCTATACCGCATGTCTTTGAACTGTGAGGGAAACTGGAGCACCCGGAGGAAACCCACGCCAACACGGGGAGAACATGCAAACTCCACATAGAAATGCCAACTGACACAGCTGGGACTCGAACCAGCAACCTTCTTGCTGTGAAGCAACAGCGCTACCCACTGAGCCACCGTGCCACCCCAACTATCCCTTTAGCTAAATAATAAATACATGTGATAAAACAAAAAGAAGAGCTGTAATTCTGTATATCTGTAAATACTCTGACATCCGCTTTCATATTACATTTCTGTTAGGCAGCTGTTGTGCTTTTCTCCGGGATCTGTGTTTAAATTACTGGCGACTCTGGAGGATTCAGAGACGTCTTAAAGAAAGTGGAGCATTGGCCTCATGGTGATCGAGGTGCTGAAAACTGAGACATGTTTCGACTACCTTCAGTTTCCCAGAGGGACGGAGCTGTGCCTTCATTTGCAAACCAATTGGCTTTAAAACAGGATTTCTATTCAGATGTAAAGGATGTCATCTACATCAAACAACAGCTCCATCCTTTCAGTTGAGCAGGCTCGAGTTACACACAATAACTGGAGAGAAAAATGAAAACAATGTTGAATCATGTTATAAATTTACAACAACAAAAAAGCAGCAACAACTTTACTATACATTGACTTACACTTATTTTAGATTCGATGTGTATTTTATTGTATTCCAGCACTGGATTATATACAGTTAAAGTCAGAATTATTCGCCCTCCTGTGATTTTTTGTTTCTTTTTTAAATATATTTACCAAATAATTTAACAGAGCAAGGAATTTTTAACAGTATTCATTCATTTATTCATTCATTTTCTTTTCGGCTTAGTCCCTTTATTAATCTGGGGTCGCCACAGCGGAATGAACCGCCAACTTATCCAGCATATGTTTTACACAGCGGATGCCCTTCCAGCTGCAACCCATCACTGGGAAACACCCATACACTTCCATTCACACACATACACTACGGACAATTTAGCTTACCCAATTCACCTATACTGCATGTCTTTGGACTTGTGGGGGAAACCGGAGCACCCGGAGGAAACCCACGCTAACATGCAAACTCCACACAGAAATGCCAACTGACCCAGCCGAGGCTCAAACCAGCGACCTTCTTGCTGTGAGGCGAGAGCGCTACCCACTGCGCCACTGTGCTGCCCTTTTTAACAGTATTTCCTACAATATTTTTTCTTCTGGAGAAAGTCTTATTTGTTTTATTTCGGCTGGAATAAAAGCAGTTTTTATTTTTTTTAAACCATTTTAAGGTCAATATTATTAGCCCCCTTAAGCAATATTTGTTTTGGATTGTCTACAGAACAAACCACTATTATACAATGACTTGCCTAATTACCCTAACTTGCCTAGTTAATCCATTAAATGTCACTTTAAGCTGAATACTAGTATCTAAAAAATATCTAGTCAAATATTATGTACGGTCATCATGGCAAAGACGAAAGAAAGAGATTATTAAAAAATTAGTTATTAAAACTATTATGTTCAGAAATGTGTTGAAAAAGATCTCCTTTTCAGAAATTGTGGAAATAATATACACACTGTAATAAAATACTGCTTGCCTCAATTTTTAAGTGGAATCAAATTAACCTTACTAGTTATTTGCACTTATATTATATTAAACTTACTTAAAACAACTTGCGTAAATTATAAAATTAAGCTAAACATGATTGATGAGTTACAATTAACTAAAAACATATGTTGTCATGACTCATTGATCATACCATTTTTTACAGTGCAGGGGGAGCTAATAATTCTGACTTTCTGACTGCACACTGTAAAAAAGCATTGAGTAAACTTGTTGCCTTAACATGATTAAAATAATTTTAAAAAGTTAGTTTTTTCTCTTCTCCTTTGATTTATTTAATAAAATATTAAGTGTGGACCTTCTTTGGTACTTTTCATTTGAAGAAATTTGCTTAAAATGATTAAAATAAATTAACTATGTGCATAACTGTAAAAATTAAGTCAACCTAACAGTTCTAACAATAGGTTCACTCACTTTTTAAAGTAAAGTTAACTTGGCACTTTAAAAGCATCAGGTTTACTCACCTTTTTTTGTTTTTTTTGTATAACATGTCTTTATTAGGTTTTACAAGAAAATCAAACCCCCATACCCAAAACTTACCCCAGAGAGGTTAAGATAAAAAATAATTAATTCATTAATTTTTCTTCAGCTTAATACCTTTATTCATCAGGGGTCGCCACAGTGGAATGAACCATCAACTTATCCAGCATGTGTTTTACACAGCGTATGCCCTTCCAGCTGCAACCCAGCACTGGGAAACACCCATACACTCTTGCATTCACGCACACACTCATACACTACAGTCAATTTAGCTTATTCAATTCACCTATAGCGCATGTCTTTGGACTGTGGGAGAAACCGGAACACCCGGAGGAAACCATGATTATTATTATTATTATTATTATTATTATTATTATTATTATTATTATTAAAGCAACCAAATCTTTCTTTACATTTATAGTTATTTTACATCTAAATCAATCTTTTTCTCATTGATTATATGAAACACACTGACTCTGAGCACCATTTGGTAAAGGACCTTTGGTAAAGGCGTAATTGAGAAATCAGCTACGGCTCGACATGTCTGCTGTTAATGTTCCTGAACTGTGATTTTCACAAGCCAGTGACGAGCTCCCGGCATTGCCACATTAAAGAACGAATAAAGTAAACACTTTCAATCCAATTTTATTTATGTTTAATAATTGTTTTAGTCATGAGGAAACCTGTATAGTAGTAAATATTTTAAAATAATTTATCATTTATTTATTTATTTTTAATAAAAAGAAATTGTGAAGGTTTTCTGGTTTTATCCTTACTTTTTACCACATGTTAAAATTACCTCATAATTTTTACTATGTTTTTTTTACTTCTTTAACTCATGCTAACGGTTAAATGGCAAAAAATAAAAAATAAAAAAGTTACACCCAATTAAACCAGACAAGAATTTAGAATGAGACTAAGGTATTTGGGTCCATTTTGAAATCTAAAATTATTATTATTATTATTATTATTATTATTATTATTATTATTATTATTATTATTATTAATAATACTACTACTAATAATAATAATAATAAATGCACCGTTTTTAGCAAGGTAATACAATTTTGTTTTAAAACACTCAAAACAAATAATTGAATAATTCTTTTTAAAGAGATATAACCTCAACATAATGTACATAACATGTTTGTGTCATGTCAGACCTGGATATGCATTTATAAAAATACAAAAAAATGGAAATGCTGAAGATAAACATTAATATGAATGCCTATTGATGAACAAATGCAGAATCAAAGTAATATAACTTTTAAAGTAATATAAATAATAACTTTACTCTGAAAGTAAACGGTAATTAAAATAAATGTGTTTTGTTTGAAAAAGTCTTCAGATACTTCTTAAATGTTGTTTTATTGTTGTCTTGTTAGATATAAATAAGTAGTTTTCATTGATTTCACATACTGTAGGTTATGTTCCATATTGCAAATAATCATTTTTTTGGAGAATGTATTTTTTATTAATTAAACAGGCTAAATCCAGCAATAACATCGTAAAACAATGGCGACATTATTTTTATAACTCACTTATTAATCAGACGTTCCTCATCAGACAGAGCATGGTTTTCTAAAATAAGAATTCTTGGATTTAAAGAACTGTTTGTGCCTGATTCAACCCATAAGAATGAGCATTAATGAGCACATTTCCTTTGATTTTAATATTTCTGACTAAAAACAGATAATACAGATGTTGTCATTTTGTGTACTTGGCTCAGTCTGAGTGTATAATTAGGTCAGAAGTGATGCACCAATGCACTCTAAAACATGCTGGGTTGTTTTAATCCATGGTTGGGACAAAATTGGGTTAAGTTTTTCAATTAAATTACATAACCTAAAGGTTGGGTTTGTCCATATTTGACACATTGTAAAAAATGTCACTGTAAAAAAACATCTGTAAAATTTACGGTAAAGAAATGGCAGCTGTGGTTGCCAGAAATTGATAATTGAATCCATAAAAGAAATGTATACTATATTTCTTTCATTTACATTGTTTTGAAGTACTGATGTCAACACATTGTACCTTTGTTACACAGATAAAAACAATCATAATCATTTGGGGACAAGAAAGTCCCATGATGAACCAATGCTAGTCACAAATAATATCAATATATAGAAGGTGCTTGGTGTCATTCACACAACTACTAAACACCATTCTTGTAACATGAAATTACAGTCATGCAATAAACATTATTTATCAATATTAGATGTAAACCTCAAATGTACATCACTGATGAAAAAAGGCTTAAAAGAACCATGAAAATGCATAAAAACTGAAGTGCGATGTAGGGAATAAGTCAAATTACAGTTATTTACCACATATTAAATGACTAGTTCACCCAAAAATGACAAATCTGTCATCATTTATTCGCCATTTACTTATTGCACACCTTTATGAGTTTCTTTTCTCTATTAAACACAAAAGAAGATCTTTTGAAGAAAGCTGGAAA
>CAIGQW010000259.1:11663924-11689740 GCA_903798125.1 Danio choprae
ACACATACATACATACATACATACATTATTATTAATAAATATACATACAAACACACATGAAACATGAAATCTTGTAACTGTAACTTGATAATTGTATTTGAAACTTCTCTACATAACAAACATATATATATAGTATAATTACATTCAAATAGTAAATAACATAAATTGCTACACATATATTATACTTATATATATATATATATATATATATCAGTTTTACCGCAATTATTATGGCATGTATTTACACCTCCATATACCCATGTAATTTACATGATTTACATATGATTAACTAAAGAGCTTACTGTAAATAATGATATGCTAATTTCTTCAAGTATTCCATAGGGAACTTTAGCAAGCGTTATCTAAAAGTGTTACAGTAGGCATATTATACCGTATTTGATATGCTGGGATCACACTGCAGAATAGAACACACAAGCTCTCAAACACATCCTACAAACCAAGAATGCAAATCACAGCACATGATAAAGACAAAAGTGGATCTCTTTTACTGTCTCAGCATAAATGAGATCCGCCTATTAAATTCATATTTTTATAGCGACCTTCTTGCTGTGAGGTCACAGTGTTAAGCACTGAGCCATTTTCTATAGAATGCTTTACAATAATATATTATTAGTGTATTATTAGTACCCCCAAATTAATATGTTGATGGAAAATGTTGCCTAACAGCAAGAAGGCCGCTGGTTAAAGTCCTGGCTGGGCCAGCTGGCATTTCTGTGTGAAGTTTGCATGTTCTCTCCGTGATGGCGTGGGTTTCCTCCGGGTTTCCGGTTCCCCCACAGTCCAAAGACAAGTGCTATAGGTGAATTGAAGAAACTAAATTGGCCGTAGTGTATGAGTGCATGCGAATGAATGAGTGTATGGGTGTTTCCCAGGACTGGGTTGGGCATAGGCAGCGTAAAGCATATGCTGGAATAGCTGGCGGTTCATTCTGCTGTGGCGACCCCTGATAAATAAGGAACGAAGCTGAAGGAAAACGAATGAATAAACAGGAAAAAAAAAATAAAATAAAAAAATCAAGAGAAATGTAAAACTCCATCCGCTTTTTGAGTGCTTTATAAAACTGTGTTCATTCCTGCTCCGTCAGACTGCCTGTCCTTGACACCACCGCGATGCTTTTGTGAGCTTTTTCTTGCCCCGCTACAGTCACACCCACCGCTCCATCACTGGCTGCCTGCAGACGCTCATCCGCCAGCCAGCCAACCACGAGTTAGCAAAACATCTTTAAAATGTGCATGCTGGAGTAGCTTTCAATGCCTCGCAGCCACAGTCTCTGTCTGCCTCTCTAGGTGTTTGCTTTATAATATGACCTACATTTTTCTGCTCGAGTGAAGCTTAGAGATCCGTCACAGTTCGACATTCACTGAGCTAAACTGCACAATGAGCTGGAGAAACACACTGGAGCCGAGTCCAACCGCTGCATGGCAACAACGCCAAAAATCCCCTACTAAAAATAGTGGCATATCGCAGGCTGGCAGCTCTGCCTGCGCAGCCAATAACCTTTCACCCCGGAGGTGCTGGCACAGAGAGGGCGGATCCGGCCTGTGACCGTGCTGTTTGGGTGACTGACTCTCATCCAGATGCCCGCACTCAACCACAGGGGTCAAATTCATAAGCGCTTTGATACAGTTGAAATCAAAATTATGACTTTATTTCTAATATTTCCCAAATGATGTTTAACAGAGCAGGGAATTTTTCACAGTTTTTCCTATATTTTTTCTTCTGTAAAAAGTCTTATTTGTTTTATTTCGGCTAGAATGAAAGCAGTTTTTAATTAAAAAACAAACATTTGAGGTCAATATTATTAGCCCCATCAAGCAATATATTATTTTGATTGTCTACAAAACAAACCATCATTATGCAATGATTTGCCTATTTACCCTAACTTGCCTAATTAACCTAGTTAAGCCTTTAAATGTCACTTTAAGCTGAACACTAGTATCTTGAAAAATATCTAGTAAAATATTCTGTGCTGTCATCATGGCAATGATAAAAGAAATCCGTTATTAGAAATTAGTTATTAAAAGTATTATGTTCAGAAATGTGTTGAGAAAAAAAAAACTTCTTTCCGTTAAACAGAAATTGGGGGAAAAATGTACAGGGGGGCTAATAATTCAAGAGGCCTAATAAGGCTGACTTAAACTGTAGGTGAAATCATGCAAAAATGACCAGAGATGGCAAAAGTGCACACATCCTTTACTCAAGTAGAAGTACAGATACTCATGTTTATGATGACTCTGGTAAAAGTACTGACTACACTTTTGTACTCAAGTAAAAGTAAAGAATTACGACCTCAAATATGTACTTAAGTAATATACAAAACACATTAAAACAAAACTAACGAGCCCAATTTAATAATGTAAGGAGTAGAAAGTACAGATATTTGTGTAAAAATGTAAGGAGTAAAAGTAAAAAGTTGTCAGAAAAATAAATAGTGGAGTGAAGTACTTACCAGAAAAATCTACTTAAGTACAGTAACGAAGTATTTGTGCTTCGTTACTTCCCATCTCTGAAAATGACAAATTAATCTTCTCAGAAAATGGCATTTGGGGATGTCAATTCAGAAAGTTTCACCTTTGTTTCTATGACGGTATAACAGTTTCTTGTTGCGATTAAATTTACATTTAGTCACTTAGCAGATGATTTTGTCCAAAGCGACTTACAATTGAGGCATTCAGCGATTCAACAAGAAGAGGCAATACACACAAGAAGAGCTAATTATGCAAAGGAACTGTTAGTGCTCAGAAAATTTAAGTACACATGAAATCAAAACTAACCATATTGATCTTGTTAGCTCACATTGCCAGTTTTGTGCAATTCATCTGTGCATATCATTAAGAAAAAAAAGTTTCCGTTTGTAATCTAAAATTGAAATCTGTCAATGCGGTTCCTGTATGTTTTCAGTTAAATTTTCAGATTATGTCTGTCTGAGGTATTGGGCGTGGCTAACATACTTCACCACGCCCCTCCAGCTGTCAGTTTTGACAACAAACAGAAATGGCAAGGTGGAGGTGTCTGTTAGGTTGTAATAAAACCATTTCCTGATCTTTCTGAATGAAATGCCTATTTTACTACATCCAATCAACTCGCAGTAGAAACAAACAAGCCACGGCCACTATTTTCTCATTTAATACTCACAAAAAACAACTGTCGCAACTGTAGAGTGAGAAAAGAGTGTTTTGTCAAGCCCACTCACCTGTGTGAAGCACACTTCATAAATGCAGTTTTTCTTTTTTGTAAAAACCTGTCCAGTACAAAAGTGTAAACCTCATGCAAGTGTTGGTTAAAGTGTCAAAAAGTTGAAAGGGTATGTTTCCTACAGGTGGTTTGTGAAGCCCACTCACCTGTGTGAGGCAAACTCAGTATGGGTTAAAGTGATGAAGCATTTATCACTGTATACGGTACTATCATGACATTGTCATGTTGTACTCATGACAGGTTCTATGTGTTAGTTTAGTGATTTAATTCACTAATTAGCAACTGTTAAACCTTGTCTTGGAAACGGTTGGCATTCGGCTGGTAAAAAAGTGCATATTGTTAAAGTGCATGGTGTGTCTCTATTTCAGAGGTCGCCAAAGCGGATGAACCGCCAACTATTCCAGCTTATGTTTTACGTAGCGGATGCCCTTCCAGCCGCAACCCAGTACAGGGAAACACCCATACACACTCATTCACACACACATTCAAACACTTCGGCCAATTTAGTTTATTCAATTCACCTATAGCGCATGTCTTTGGACTGTGGGGGAAACCGGAGGACCAGGAGGAAACCCACGCCAACACGGGGAGAACATGCAAACTACATACAGAAATGATAACTGACCCAGTCGGGACTTGAACAAGCGACCTTCTTGCTGTTAGGCGACAGTGCTACCAACTAAGCCACTGTGCCACCCTGCAAATATTAATTTGTTGTTATTATTATTAACCTGTTATTATTATTATTAACCGACCAGATCAAATTCATGTTCACTACAGCAACGAGGCACTCAGATTGGCGATAAACATGCAAATATGCCAAACGAATCTGCTTAGAAAGCAGCATTTGAGGATGTCTGTTCCCAAAGTTCATCCTTTTCTAGAGTTGCGACAGGTCACTTTAAATCCCCCCTGAGCTGTCGTAGCCATTGGCCACACCACCATCCAAACCGTCTCCTCAATTTGCCTCAGTCGGGTGATTTCTTTGAACCTCAGCCTTCTTTTAGTCCCATGAGGCTTTCAGGAGAGCTGCAGGAATCAGTTTGTGTCCAACACGGCCATCAGTCACAGGATTACTCCAGAGGGACTCTTGCTGTCCTTTAAGTGCAAAGCAGGAGGAATTTAAAAGAAACACAAACCACTGTGACCTGAGCCATCACTACTCAATTAAACATCAATTTGTATGTTGAAATGCTTTCACTTGAAGAGGTATTTGCTACACTCAAAAAAAAAATGCTGGCTTCTTTTAAGTTCAAATATGGACAAACCCAACTGTTTGTATAAAAAGTGTAACATAAATATAATTTAAATAAATTTAACTGATGGAGTCAATTGTGGGGAAAACGAATCACTTTTTTAAACCCTTGATCAACAATAAAAATTACCAATTTTACCTTTTTCCAAAAGGAAAAACCACCAACAATCAAGAATGCATGATATGGTGTCATGGCTTTGCAAGCAAAAAATGTCACTATAAATGGAAGTCAATGGGGCAAAAACAGCCACAAACATAACGAAATGGTAGTCAATTTGCCTAGGATGCATTGTTGAGTTTTGGAAAAATTTCAAAGCATTTTTCCAAAATATGTGCCAAAATAAGATTTGTGACCAAAAAAACTTTGGCAAACCTTTGTCAAGTACCACAATATGTAGTTACATCCACAAACGACATTTAAAACTGTACTGTGCCAAAAGGAAGCCCTATGTTAACAGTGTCCAGAAGCACCGTTGGCTTCTTTGGGCTCGTAGGCATCTGGGATAGACCATCACAAAGTGGAAATGTGTACTGTGGTCAGATGAATCAGTATTTCAGGTATTTTTTAGGAGAAATGGACGGCGTGTGCTCTGGGCCAAAGAAAAAAAGGATCATCCAGACTGTTACCAGCAACAAGTCCAAAAGCCAGGGTCTGTCATGGTATGGGGTTGTGTCAGTGCCCTTAGCAAAGGTAACTTGCACTTCTGTGATGGCACCATTAATGCTAAAACGTACAGAGAGATTTTGGAGCACAATATGCTGCCTTTTTTTCCACGGAGAAAAACAACATTCTGCACACATTACAAAGTCCTGGCTGCAGAGGAAGAGGATACAGATACTTGACTGGCCTTCCTGCAGTCCCGACTTGTCTCCAATAGAGAATGTGTGGCGACAACGAAGACCCCTTACTGTTGCCCACCTTAAGACTTGTTTGCAGGAAGAACGGGACAAAATTACACCTAAAACACTTCATCACTTGGTGTCTTCAGTCCCTAAACATCTTAAGTGCTGTGAAAAGGAATGGCAACATTGCAAAGTGGTAAACGCTTTACTGTTGTAAATGCTGGTAAATGCTTTAATGCTTTACCAAAATTTAAATACTTGCTTATTTTGAGAAAAAAAACAATACAAATCATGAGGAACACTTTAAATAATGTTTGTTGTATTGTCTGCATTGAAATACAAGTCAAAGTAAATTTAGAAATAAAAACTTAAACTGAAATACAGTTAATAAAACTATACAGACATATTTACATTTAATTTACAAAAGGACAAACATGACATGCAAAATTAAAACTAAAATATTAATTAAAATAATGTCCCCCGTGTAATTTTTCTTAATCTCGTGTTTAGAACACAGACAAAATTATATATTATCTGTATGGTTATTATAATGTCTGTACTTTCATCTGCAGTGAACATCATTAAGCTTTAGTGTAACGTAGGCCTGCTGTAACCCAAACAGATTGAGTTAAGTGGCAGGTTTTGCTCTGTCCTTCCAGGAGTTAATGCTCAGAGGAACGTGTGAAAAGCCCTGGAAAGCCACTAATCTTCTAAACTCTACAACACACACAAACATCAGCTGATCCCAAAACAGCATTTAGACAACAGGGTCTGTCTTGTAGCTTTCACACCACATTAGGTGACTTTTTAAAAGTACAATTCACACCTTGATATACTGTATTGTTACTGCCCTGTAATGATGCATTCATACTTCATAGATCGACTTTCAAGTGGGCATGAAACAGAAGCTGTGATAGTCTTTTCTCTACTACTGTGACGTATGTCCTAAAGAAACAGCTTTTCCAATTAAAACAAATGTAGGGCTGGGCTTGATTTTGTCCATTTGGAATTGATTGAGTGGTTTCCTATTGGTGGATCTCATGTGATTGACAGGTTGAACACCAATCAGAGAAGAGATGTCATTAAAAAGGGAGAGGAAGTTATTCTGATTTAAGATTAAGAGGGCAGATGAGCCTCAAAAAATACTGATTTCATGCTAATTGTATTGTTGTTTTCTGTAGTTTCCATGAAGACAAATAAAACAACTATTGACATAACAGTTAACATAGCATAACTACAGTCTAACGAGACTGAGAATGTAAATGCAATTAAGTTAAGTAACTTAAAGGCAAGCAATTTAAAGCATGTTCCTGGCTAAACATTTAACAAAATATTTACATTGCATTTCAGAAGAGATTAGAAAGCAATATTTAGTGAAATAACCAACGCAGGCTCATTCTGAAAACGTACCGCTATATACATTTCTGGAGAGCGCCAAATACGTCCCAGGAGCTACATTTTTTGCAGTATTTGTTTTGGCGAATCCACCAGAGGCCGCTGTGTACGTTTTTTGAGATCTCAAATTTCTCTCACAAGTGTCATTTGCACCTGCTGTTCTTGCGTAAATCCACCAGAGGCCCCTGTCGACTAACTGAATGACTGACCGATCGATTGACCCACCCTCCCCCTTCCCTAAACCCAACCGACAGTGTTTTCAAAAGCAATCCAGAAAAAGAAGAGCCCTCACCTGATTTTTACCACGTTTTCAGATTTTAACACACTCCCCGTTATTTAATTGTTTATTTTATTTTTTGGCTTTTGACTGCTTTCTGGAACCATTCTTCGAACCAGACTCGAACCCTGACGTTGTGGTCAACTCCTCTCTGCATCTCAAGTACACGGCGAGCTACTGGACAAACTGGTAACAGCTGGAAAGCCGTCCATACGGAGGTAAGCGGTCAGCTGGTAGTGTGAAAAGGAACGCGTCATACCGCCACATAGCGTTTGTTTTAAAGACGAAATGCAACCATATATACTTCTGGCTACATAACTCGCGATCTCCAGAAATGTATATAGGGCTACGTTTACAGAATGATCTTTCAATCACAACAGATTCGTTATTCTGACCAGCGTCATTTTATGAAAAATACAGAAAACAATGCTTGAATTGGCTCAATTGGCTAGTAAGACTGTCACACGCAGACGGCAGTCACGCATTTGCTCTGGTTGGGGGAAATTATATAATACATATTTCATATTGCAAAAATATATTTCATATCGCAGCTTCTTGCGATTAGCTAATCGCTATGTATCAAATCGCGATTGCAATTCGATTTTGATTAAATTGCACAGCCATATTTAGAATGACCAAAAAACATAATTCTAGATGTTTTACAACGCGTGTCCACCGAAGACTTTTCTCCGCTGCAGAAACGTGAAAACCAACGGTCAAATATTTGTAAAAATGCACAGCACTCAGAAGTGAGCGTAAAACACATGCTCAGCGCGTGGCTACGCAGACGGCGTTTTAAAAACACGGAACTTACATTGGCAACAACAGGAAAGAAAAAAAAAAAAAAAAAAAACTCTTCGGTGGACATGCACTCTTAAAGTACACGTGAAATCAAAACTTACCATAATGATTTTGTTAGCTCACATTGCTAGTTTTGTGGTGTACAACAATCTGTCCATGTCATTAAGAAAAAAAATTAAGTTTGCTCTTGTAATCTAAAGTTGAGATCTGAAAATGCACTTGCTGTTTGTTTTCAGTTAAATGCTCAGATTATGTCCGTCTGATGTATTGGATGTGGCTAACATAACCACGCCCCTCCAACTGTCAGCACTATGACAACAAACAGAAATGGTGAGCAGGAGGTGTCTGCTAGGTTGTTATAACTCTCCCCAAACACATTTCCCGATCCTTCTGAAATAAACGCCTAATTTACTATATCCAATCAGCTTGCAGTAAAAAAACAAAACAAGCCACGCCCACTGTTTTCTCATTTAATATTCCGTTTCTCTAGGAACTGCGTCACAATACGGAAAAAAAAAAAAGGTTGCCGCTTCATTTGGTTCTTGCGGACTTTAATGCGGTTCCATCATGCCCATCTTTATCATCACATGATCTGGTAAAACAAAAGCACATGATTTTCTTGTTGCTCCAAGTTATTTGGTAAATGTGTTTATCATAGTTCATGCACATATTTTCTTATTGAATAAAAGTTAATCCTACTCAGTTGTGCACACGTTTATGCACATTTATTTGCATCTCGGCACTAACATATTCCAAAATGTGCATAAAAATAGGTGAATGGAACCACAGCTAATGCCTAATTCATAAGCCATCATTCTTTTTGTTAAAAGCAGACCACTCTTCCAACACCACCACATTCACAACTTGAAATATGAGTATGATTATCTCTAACTGATAATCTATTTTCTGTTCAATGTGACCTGTTTTTCATACGGTCTGATTCCCTGTTTTACATTACCATAACCCTCTCTCTCCCTCTCTCTTTCTCATGCAGACAGGAGACCAAAGGTGTATTTATTGTTCTTCGGAAGGTATGGCAAATATTTGTGTAATTCTCTTCATAACCTTTGTGGGATTTGGGTGTTCTTTTCTTTTGGGATCGCTCATAAGCCTTCATATTTCAATAACAGAGCTGCAGCAGCGCAGCGTGAGTCTCGGCACAATGAATTCCAGTCCAAAAGCCTCCAGGGCACCAGCATCCTTCTGACATGAGAGTGATTACAAACTCATTAAACTGAGCCCAGAGCGAGAGACGCAGACCGAGTGTTGACCCAGCTCCGCCACTGACACCCTGTCGCTGTGACACGCTTATCACCCCAAACCTCTTGAGCGTGCCGGCGGGAAAAAGTCAGTGTTGTAAAGTAAGAAATTACAAATACTAAAATGTCTGCAACTGAGTAGTTTCTCTCAGGAATTGCACTTTACTAGGTAGTTTTTAAAAAATGTGTAGTTTTACTTGAGTACATTTTTTGTGCTGTATGATTACTTCTACTTCACCAGGTCCATCCGAAATCCCATATTTAAACTATTCATACTATAAAATGGCATAGAATAGTGCATAAGTCAGTGTTTATCTGAAGGAACACCAACAGTACATATTTTCAACCTCTCCCTAATCAAACACACCTGAATCGACTCCTCAGAACATAAGAAGACTCCAAAACCTGAAGTTAATGGGTCAGATAAGGGAGAAGACACAATTCATATTGCTGTTGAGTGGGTAAGTGCATAAGTGCATAGTGTATAGTGTGCCTTTTGGGATACAGTGACTGTTTTCTTTCAACTTGCAGTTATTACTTGCCAATGGTGATTGGTTAAGTAGAATAATCAATCAGTCCCAGAAATTGCACATAGAAAAATCACATCAGACAGACAGACCTTAAGATACAGACGCTGTGTAAATGTAGTGTTAAAGCATTAAAAGTGTTCAAGAAGACACAAAATTGTTACTTGCAATGACCGAGAGACTGTTTAGACTGATGACGAAGATGAACGATGTCTACTGTATGAAGCCTGAACGTGCCAAAAGGCCTTAAGCAATAACTAAATGCACTACAGAATTTTACGTTTTCAAACACATCCACAAACTGCATGAATTCTATCAGTGCTGCATGAGCTTGTTTTGCGGTGATGCCTTCTGGACTATCATAGCTTGTTAGTCATGGGTTAAAGTTCATAACCTAAGCTTTAACATATCATCACAGCTAGATTTTTGCCCCTTATGTTACACAGATTTTGCTGCACATGTAAACGCATTAACCTTAAGCTATATTTTTATTTGCAGGGTATAAGGTGGAAAAAGTGCAAGTAAAGTAGTGAAGGGCTACTTTTTACTCATACAGAGTAGTATTTACAACCAGGGTGTGAATTACAGGGGGTTTGGGGGGGACTGACCCCCCTAAGTAACACTTGATCCCCTCTGAAAGACACAACATGTATAGGAGGGTCCGCTCTTTAATACTGATAAATAAATTGCTCTGCGATTTATACTGATAAATAAAATTGCGATGCGGTGGCGCAGTGAGTAGCACAATCGCCTCTCAGCAAGTAGGTCGCTGGTTCGAGCCTCGGCCGGGTCAGTCGGCATTTCTGTGTGGAGTTTGCATGTTCTCCCCATGTTCGCGTGGGTTTCCTCCGGGTGCTCCGGTTTCCCCTAGTCCAAAGACATGCGGTATAGGTGAATTGGGTAAGCTAAATTGTTCGTAGTGTATGAGTGTGTATGGATGTTTCCCAGTGATGGGTTGCAGCTGGAAGGGCATCTGCTGTGTAAAAACGTATGCTGGATAAGTTGGCGGTTCATTCTGCTGTGGCGACCCCAGATTAATAAAGGGACTAAGCCGAAATGAAAATGAATGAATGAATGAATGTTAATAATTAAAATTAATATAACAAATTTAATTAATAATATAAATATACATTTGACCACCCCTATAATGGTTCATACCACTGTGAATGCATAATCGCGCCCATCAGTTATGCAGAAAAAAGTCATTTAATGGTCTGAAACTGGTAGATAGAGCACCGATAGACACCTTTACTATTCACAAGATTTCTCGTAAAATAGCTGTTTGTTTCTACATATAGCCTAAGAGTAAAGTCAAATTAGATGCATAGTTTGACTTACAGTAACCTCAGAAGAAGCTAATCGGATACTGTAAATC
The DNA here is from genome assembly GCA_903798125.1 of Danio choprae. Classification (NCBI taxonomy): domain Eukaryota; kingdom Metazoa; phylum Chordata; class Actinopteri; order Cypriniformes; family Danionidae; genus Danio; species Danio choprae. The sequence continues at coordinate 11,674,873 of CAIGQW010000259.1, forward strand.
AGAATACACAAATATCCATTTTATAATACATAATATAATAATACATTTTATTAATAAATTCGCTGTAATTTAAACAAATACATACATGTGATTCACTGAAGAGTGTATCAAAAACTTGAGCATGATTGGATTTTTCAGTACTATTTCCACCGCTGGCAAAAGTGCTGCGTCTCTGGAGGCTGTGTTTGGGCTTGGGTTGGTTGAAAGTCGTCAGTGCCCTTGTAGTTTACACTTTTTCTGTGCATCTTCGCTTTAGAAAACTCTTTATTATGCACAACGCAACCCACATTTTTTCCTATAGCACATCCTGGCCTGTGTGTTGGCTGGGAAAGGGATGAGCCTGGGATAGAGGCGACTTTGATTTAGACTGTGCTGAAAACATTCCCTGAGCCGCCAGTAAAATGAGCTGCTCTGCTCTGAATGTCTAATTAGACAATGAGAGGTTAAAGACTGCTCTAATTATACTCAACACACAAACTCTGAACTGTGCTATTAACTTTTCTTTATCTGTCTAAATACTCTTTTGAACTGTTCTTTTTTCTTTCAGGGTTAGGGATTTGATCTGTGCAACAACCACAATTAGAAACAGCCCAGCAACCACCCAGATCACTCTATCAATGATAAAGCAACACCCTAGCAACCAAACGAGACATTCAGTCAGAGACATAGCAACACCCATGTAATCATTTAGAGCAATCTATCAATGACATAGCAACACCCTGGCACCCAATCAGGACACTCTATAAATGACATAGCAACATCTTGACAACCACTCAGAACAATCTCTCAATGAAATAGAATCACCCTTGTAACCACTCAGAACATTCAATCAACTGCATATCAACACCCTAGCAACCAACCAGAACACACTTGCAGAATAGTCTAGCAATAGCAACAGCCTGGCAACCACTCAGAACACTCTATCAACAATGACATAACAACACCCTGACAACCACTCAGAACACTCTATCAATGACATAGCATAGGGTTTCCTCCAGGTGCTCCGGTTTCCCCCACAAGTCCAAAGACATGCGGTATAGGTGAATTGGGTACGCTAAATTGTCCGTAATGTATGTGTGTGAATGAGTGTGTATGGATGTTTCCCAGTGATGGGTTGTGGCTGGAAGAGCATCCGCTGTGTAAAACATATGCTGGATAAATTAGCGGTTCATTCCGCTGTGGCGACCCCAGATTAATAAAGGGACTTAGCCGAAAAGAAAATGAATGAATGAATAATAATTTAATATTAATCTGACCAGTTAACGGTTAATATTCAGTTAACGAGCGACGGTTGGCAAAATTACCCGAAATGAGCATCCCTACTTCAGAGAATGTAGAATCTAGTCTATTCTTGTCCTCGTTTCCTCATCTGGGCTCTAACGTCCCATAAGGCCCAATATAAATGCCCCATTTTTGCAAATGCACCTGTCCTTTCCAGCATTCACTGCACTGCATTCTCTAATACAGTGGCCAAACATACACCATATAACCACGGTGCTAATTACAAGGGGGTTTGACCACCCTAATTAATGCTTGATCACCCCTGAAAGACGTCAAAACAAGCTGTGTGAGTGGGTCGGCCATTTAAATAGTGAGAAACAGCTTGCTCTGATCTGATCTGTCTCTTAAATAATATTATAAATAATTAAAATAAGATTTCATAAATATACATGTTACCCCTTTAACGGTTCAGTCTATGCGAGAAAAAAAAAAAAATATATATATATATATATGTGTTCACTCAGCAGTCTGAAACCTGCAGATCTAGAGTACCAATAGACAACATAAGTGCTCACAAGAGACTTTTCTTTTAAAAGAGGTGTTATGGAGTGGTACGGTACTGTACGGGGCAGTACAGGTCACCTTTATCAGACTTGCGTTTCCACTGCCAAAAGGGTACCAATGGCAGGGTGCACGACAGAATGTTGACGTCATTCTTGCTCGAGGAAATGCCAAAGTAAAGCTGTACGGGTCGTTCACATATCATACGAGAAGCACTTCTCACAAAACAGATGCTTTAGACACATAAATACTTGTGTATAAATGTTCATTACTAACCTTTCTATGGACATGATTTGATCATAACTGCAGATCAATGTGAAATAGCCTACTGTAACGTCTGCAATTATATAAATAAATGCAACATATATGAACACATACAGACCCTTACAGTCTCCGATATGTTACCAATTACGGAAAAACTACACACAGCATACATTTAGTCCTTATTTGGGTTCAAAAACCACACGCAACATATAACCCAGTCAATGCAAACCTCTCATCTGTATCTTTAATGTTCACCAGCACATGTAACATTAACCTCTTGTTAGAAAGTAATTCTGTCATTCCCAGTTCATAATAGACCAAAAGGTGATGATAATAGTTAAACATGGCAGTTTGTTCATGTTTTAGGTTGCTGAAAGAATCATTTGCTCCTTTGTTTTTTCCGGCTTCTCCTTTGTTTTTTTGCGCGTTACTCTCGCATTTGTCCGTTTCTGAAAGGATCGGATGTCAGAAGCACTTCAATAATCACGCGCACGTTATTATCATCAGCTCAAGAAGTTCATTATTTCAAATATAGACGTGCACGCAAGCTCTCTCGAGAAAGTGAAACCGCCCTTGTAAACAACAACGGGACAAAGGGTAGATTCTGCTTTTCTTCTTGGCTTTGTGGCGGTTCATCAAGACGTCAACAAAATTAGTTTGAGCTCAGGTCGACTATGGCTCGTTATTATATGTATATATTATTACGGTGTAATGTCTGGGCTGGGTATTTAAAAATGCCGCTTCCTTTGTTTTCATTCTCCTGGCTTGTGCATGAGCTAGTGACGTATCTCTGTAAACCAATAGCAATCAGCTTGCTCCAACTTTTGGTACCCTTTTGTTGTGCTAGGTACACTTTGGAAAGGGTAACCAAAAAGTGGTACGGTACGGTACGGTTCGCTTTTTGGTACCTTTTGACAGTGGAAACGGCCATAAAAGCATACTGTACCGTACCACTCAGTGGAAAGGGACCATTATTATCTACATATAGCCTAAAAGTAAAGTAAGTAATAGTTTAGTTGGTTAAAACACATTGTATGGCTGCACAATATATCACAGAAATATTATTATTGCGATAATAGTATATGCAATATAAGTATCGCAGACCTGTGTGATAAATTACATTTATTTTATGCATTGGCTGTTTAATTTAATTTATTCAATCAGATGGGGCCCTGCTATCTTTAGCCCCACCTCTCCAGTATTTGCTGTTCTGCTATTGGTTGGAGCAACTCAAAGGAGAACCCAGAACTGAAAATAAGTACACAACAGCCAATCAGAGTCAGAATATCTGCTGAGGTTTTCACTCATTCATAGGGTTGACTAAATGTTAAAGACTAAATGTTTGCACCTCCACAGTTTTTCATCTGAATTAGAATTAATTAGATCTAGAGAATACCTTTTACTTGTTTATTTTAATATCATTAAATGAAAATTATTTTAAAAACATAGCTAATTAAAATAGTATATTTCTAGGGAAATGTTATATCATAAGTAATATCATTATCACTATACTCAAGAACAGTATCGCATATCGCATATTTTTCCAGTATCGTGCAGCCCTAACGCATAGTTTGTATTTTAATAGACACCTCCTTGAAAATGAAAGTTAACTACTAAAATAATCAGTGCAATTTTTCATGGTCATCCATTTATGCCAGAATGCAAACTTGTCATCACTGTTTGTTTTATATCAAAAATAAGTTGTTGAGAATCACACATCTGCTGAAATAACCAATCAGAGGCTACTTTACTTTAATACGCTCAAAAAAATATCTTAAAGCACTGAAAACATAAATAAACTTGATTAATAATTGAATTAATTGGATTAAACATACAATTGATTTATTTTAATTTTATATATGTTTATGCATGTATGTATGTGGTTATGTATATACATATGCATGTCAAAATATCTGTATCGATGGGTTCATATATCTATAAATAATTAACAGTTTTGTCTAGTTCTCGAATCTGATTGGCTGATAGCCGTGCGATATTCCCATAATAACAGCTCTCGTACGTACAGCCTCTTTACCCTTGTGTATTACTCCGCACACAGAGCGACAGCATATCAATAAACAGTACACAGTACAGTACAGCAGATCAAAATCACTACAGTTTGACAAATATTGCAGCCGTTGGACAACATAATGTACTTTTGAGGCTTTTTCAGGCGAGAATGTAGTTGTTTAGATTGCAACTATGCAGTTTATTTATAAGGATAGTGCCTATTTTAAATATTTATATCATCAGCCTGCCATACTGAGCAGAGCAAAGACAGTTGACCACCACAAGATGGTGACAGAGACCGCATAATAAGTCCATAGGGCAGAAAAACTCAGCATAAATTTCAAACCACAGCTGATCAAATCATCATAAAACAAGTAAGTGATATTCTAAGCCGATCTCTCTCTTTTGTATGTTGTAGCGCTGTAGTTATACCATAGTAATCTGGTAGTGTTTGCTTTGCTGTGGCTTTTTCAGGGTTAATTATTGTGATCTCCTGATTGCAACAGAGAAATAATAGGAAATCTCTGTAGACTGATGGCATTTCATGCCGTTCAGCCTTATAATCTTAAAATGTGAGCAAAAATTACCTGTTTTATCATCCTTTTAGACATTACGCTGAAGAATCTTTCAAATACTAGCTCTAATGTGACTTTGGTGAATGAGCAACGGCTTCTGCTGTTCTGATGTCAGCTGCAGATGTGCATGAACGGTGGAAGAAAGTAGTTCCTCGTACAAATAGGTTTTTGAGACTCTGTGTTTGATTTTCTTTTTATATACACGATTGTGCCATCAAACTGTTGTATAAATGCAGTATCACACGAGTAGCAGTGCGATATGGCTGTATATCGTCATTGGTGGGACACTAAGGCACTCGGTTTGCAGCCTCGAGCCAATGCACGCCTCCCACCAGTTCTCTCCTGACTAAGCTTATTTATTGCTTATTGATTTATTATTATTTAAGATTATTTGTGATTGTAATGGGTTTGGAAGAGCTTCTGTGTTTGTATTTGTACTTTTTATTTTTCTGTTTTGCTTTTGTCTTTTGTCATGTCTTTATGGGACCCCCTTGATAAATGAGACGTTGCATCTGAAGGGGTTATCCTTAATAAATTTAACTGAAGCATGGTTCACTGAAGCATGTGTTACACAATTTAGCATTACTGGAAAAGTTGATGCCGTCAATGTATAATTCGCACCCTGCATATAACCCATCCTAACAAAAACGCACATCCTCCAGACCTCTGCCAGACCTCACCCACGTGTTTGGCTCACATAATCGCTTTGCCAACTACACAAATCCACACACACACACCCTCTCATAAGGCTAGGAAGAGACAGATTAGTGGTGAGCGCTCCTTTTAATATAGGTTGGCTGAATTATATTCAGGGAGACCTTTTTACCCCTACAGCAGCATAACCCAGTTTGCACACTCAGAGCTGCTCTCTTTCTCTCCGTTCAGCGTAATCCTGTGATTACACTTATGATCTGTAAAGAGGATAATAGGCTAAGATTTTGGCTCCTTGGCTCCAAGAGTAAAGCAGCAAGTCATAATGTTTAAGACGTTAAGTGATATTATTACGTTCACATGACAGTGTTTTAAAGATCTGAGAGAGAGGGACTTCAAATATTTATGCAATAGGAGCATGTGTTTACCGTGCCATAAGAGTGTAGTATATATCGACGAGAAACATCAGGTGTAGATGTTTTCATGCGTACTGTTCATTTCTTTCTTTACCTCATAGAGTTGTGTTTTTAGTTACAAATTTAATGTCTGGAAAGAGTGATCCAGCACAAAAGCCTTTCAGATAGTGTCACTAATAGGGCAGCATGGTGGCTCAGTGGTTAGCACTGTCGCCTTGAAGCAAGAAGGTCTCTGGTTCGAGTCCTGGCTGGACCAGCTGGCATTTCTGTGTGGAGTTTGCATGTTCACCCTGTGTTGGCGTGGGTTTCCTCTGGGTGCTCCGGTTTCTCCCACAGTCCAAAGACATGCGCTATAGGTGAATTGAATAAAAGAAAATTGGCCATAGTGTTTGAGTGTGTGAGTGTGTGAATCCAAGAGTGTATGGGTGTATCCCAGTACTGGGTTGCAGCTGGAAGGGCATCCGCTGCGTAAAACATGCTGGAATAGTTGGCGGTTTATTTACAAAAATGTAAATGAATCGCGATTATTTACATTTTTGACCAACTAATACACTTTGTAATGTAGCCAGACGTAAACATTTAACCTAGGCTACATAGAAGTTTACAAAAACAATAATGTCAACATGGGCAGCACGGTGGCGCAGTGGGTAGCACAATCGCCTCACAGCAAGAAGGTCACTGGTTCGAGCCCCGGCTGGGTCAGTTGGCATTTCTGTGTGGAGTTTGCATGTTCTCCCCGTGTTTGCGTGGGTTTCCTTCGGGTGCTCCGGTTTCCCCTACAATTCCAAAGACATGGTGAATTGGGTAAGCTAAATTGTCCGTGAGTGTGAATGTATATGGATGTTTCCTAGTGATGGGTTGCAGCTGGAAGGGCATCCGCTGCGTAAAACATGCGCTGGATAAGTTGGCGGTTCATTCCACTGTGGCGACCCCGGATTAAACTAAGCCGAAAAGAAAATGAATGAATGAACAATATTAACATTAATGACTGAAATTCTATTTCAGTACAAAGTTTGAATGGACTCTGTAGTCTATATTAAATTACTGGCAGACGTCCAATAACCATCTGAAGAAAAATCAGCACAGTGCGCCATAATAAACATTGACGCTGAAAAGTAAGCGCGGATGAAAATTGAACACGCCCAAGAAGTGTCCGCAACGGAGCGTTCATTCCCACGCGTTTCCATATCCAAAACCCGCACACATCAAGTCACACTTTATCCCAAACACAACAACATCATAAGCAAACACAACTATCCAACTATGATTAACTCAACAATTAACGCGCTGAGGTGCATGGACGTGAAACTGCGCATGCTGAATCTGGGGCGAGGACACTGACATCTCCAAACACACTGACACATTCTACAGCATTGTATAACGAATGCGTAAATATAAATAATAAAGTACAGATCAATTTAAAAGTGCACTTATAAACAAAGCAGCCACATTAAACGTCATCGCTTCAAAATGTTCACAATCTACAGCTTTCTGCACAAAGCACGTGTGTAAATAACATCGCTGCATTGTCAGATGTGTTTGTTGTCTTGCACTGCAGACCATGTGCTGCATGCAAACACAGCATCTTCTCAATGCAATCCATCTTGCTGTTCGGTCACAATCACAACATCTGAAATACCTGAGAGGATGCCTGAGTCTCTGTCGTCCACGTGCGTCTCTCTGCATCATCTCCTGTAGTCCTTCTTTGAGCCTCATGTCTGTCTTCTGCTCATCATGATTATCAAACACGCACAGCCTAGTGTTTACAGCAGCAGCCCTCTCTACACCCTCCATCTGCACGCGCTGGAGGTTTTATCCAGCCTTGATCTACACACGGGGACCAAACCAATCACAATTCCTCCACATTTAGTGGCTTGCGTTTGGTTTAACCCGTTCAGCGCCACATAGTAACGCTCTATCTATCTATCTATCTATCTATCTATCTATCTATCTATCTATCTATCTATCTATCTATCTATGATATATACATTATTATCTTGATTATATAATATTTATTGTATTATTTATATGCATTTTGAAAATGTATTGTTTTTTAAAATTAGTATAATTAATAAAATGCATCCTACTTTAATTGTAATTGAGTAAACATTGAGTTTAGATAATTGCCATACATAGCAGACATATACATTTATATATTGTTTCATGAATTAATAAAAATATATAAATATAAAAAATGTTCAATGACCCCCCCACACACACACACACGCACGCACACACTTAAGGTTTCATATTATGTCAAATATTACAAACAAATACAAATATTATAAATTATTATAGAAATAAAAATAAACAAGTCTATCTATCTATCTATCTATCTATCTATCTATCTATCTATCTTATCTTGATTATATAATATTTATTGTATTATTTATGTGTATTTTGAAAATGTGTTGTTTTTTAAAAATGAGTATAATTAATAAAATAGAAAGCATCCTACTTTAACTGTAATTGAGTAAACACTGAGTTTAAATAATTGCCAAATATAGCATAGATATTGTTTTATGAATTAAGAAATATATAAAAAACTGTTCAATAAATACACACACGCGCACGCGCACGCGCACGCGCACGCACGCACGCACGCACGCACACACACACACACACACACACACACACAAGGTTTCACATTACATCAAATACTACAAATAAATACAAATAATCTAAATAATTATAGAAATAAAAATATAAACAATCTTGATTGGGTTGTGGGCTGAAGGTACAAAATTTTCATGGGTAATTTTCCTAATTTATTTAAAAATACTTAAAAATAAATAAAAACATTACTTTAATTGTATTAACTAATGTATTATTGTTACTATTATTATTATATTTTATAATGAACGTATTACTATGAAAGCATAAACAATTCCACTTATAACACAATGGAGTTCAATGCCGAAAACACTAGTGAATCTGCTCCTGGCCTCTGCCTTGATTTCCTCCCCGATGTCTTCCGAATCTGTTGAGCAACAATATGTTAATTTAAAAACAAATCAACATTTAATTCAAACATTTAATTTGAGTTAGCTTTTTTTGTAGCTTAACAATAAAACAAACAAACAAAAGGTTACGTTAAATTAGAAATGACAATCTCTTTTAAAGGCATTTGTCCAACCCATCACCATTGTTCTCTCTCTCTTTTCACAGATGGAAAGGTGGGTCAAATCGAAGGTTACAATGGGCCAACTTTGGCCCGCGCCCTAGTTTGAGCATCTCTGATCTAGATAAAATCATTGATTATATTTTAATAATTTTTTCAATTTTGCATATGGGTCTATCTATCTATCTATCTATCTATCTATCTATCTATCTATCTATCTGTTTGCAGCAATTAATTAAAAAATACCGATTATATATAGGCCTATATATATTTTTAGAAATTATCAAAAATATCAACGATAGCCTATATATCTATTAATAAAACCAATAAATATCAATCAAATGTTTATAAAACATAAATTAAAAATAAATATGCAGTATAAATGTCGTCAGTAATTACAAATGATTACAAATATAATCAAATATAATCAAGTTCTTACAATAAAACTATAATTCGAGATTGACCGTATATTAATCGCGTGATTGATGGACTCTCCTCTGGTGTCTGAAGGGTTAAACTGCAGGCGTAATCCGTAAAGCTCTGCTGACGATTATGAATCGGTGGGTAAATCACAGCATCTCATTCAATACCACTGCTTGATTTGTTAATGGTTTGTGTCCTCAATACAGCCACGGAATCCTGCTGCACAAAATCCAAGAGCTGTAACACAGTATTAAAGGGATAGTTCACCAAAAAATTAACCTTCTGCCATCATTTACCCTTCACTTGTTCAAAACCTATTTGAGTTTCTTTCTTCTGTTAAACACAATATATACACTCACCGGCCACTTTATTAGGTACACCTTACTAGTACCGGGTTGGACTCCCTTTTGCCTTCAGAACTGCCTTCATCCTTTGTGGCATAGATACAACAAGGTACTGGAAATACTCCTCAGAGATTTTGGTCCATATTGACATGATAGCATCATGCAGTTGCTGCAGATTTGTCGGCTGCACATTCATGATGCGAATTTCCCATTCCACCACTTCCCAAAGGTGCTCTATTGGATTGAGATCTGGTGACTGTGGAGGCCAATTGAGTACAGTGAACTCATTGTCATGATCAAGAAACCAGTCTGAGATGATTCGCGCTTTAGGACAGGGCGCATTATCCTGCTGGAAGTAGCCATTGGAAGATGGGTACACTGTGGTCATAAAGGGATGAACATGGTAAGCAACAATACTTAGGTTGTGGCGTTGACACAATGCCTAATTGTTACTAATGGGCCCAAAATGTGCCAAGAAAATATCCCCCACACCACCACCACCAGCCTGAACTGTTGATACAAGGCAGGATGGATCCATGCTTTCATGTTGTTGACACCAAATTCTGTAAACCCTAGAGATAGTTGTGCGTGAAAATCCCAGTAGATCAGCAGTTTCTGAAATACCAGGAAAAACCAGCTCGCCTGGCACCAACAACGATGCCACGTTCAAAGTCACTTAAATCACCTTTCTTTCCCATTCTGATGCTTGGTTTGAACTGCAGAAGATCTTCTTGACCATGTCTACATGCCTAAGTGCATCGAGTTGCTCCCATGTGATTGGCTAATTAGAAGTTTGCGTTAACAAGCAGTTAAACAGGTGTACCTAATAAAGTGGCCATGAGTGTATATATGTATGCATATATATATATATTGTATATAAAATATGAAAAAATGCTGGTAGTTAACATCCATTGACTTCCATATTAATTGCTTTTTCTACTATGGAAGTCAATGAGTACCAGCCAACCCTTCTTTAAAATATCTTCTTTTGTGTTCCGCGGATGAAAGAAACTCATAAAACTACACGAGAGAGACTAAATGATGAGGTAATTTTCATTTTTGGGTGAACTAACCCTTTTAAACAGAATGATGAAGTAATATAATGAATATACAATATAATATAATATAATATAATATTATAAAATAATATAATATAATGGAAAAATGTATTAGCTGCATGGAAATGCCATAGAATAAAGTTAAATTATATATAAAAAATTATACATATAAATTATAGGCTACATGTAGGTATATGTTTGACAGCCTTAGCCTACTTTACAAATGCTAGATCTACTGAAAGCACAATATACGAGCTAAAACTGTAAATACTAAAAGAGGATATGACTTTATCAGACATTTACTGAATGCAGAAGCAGATATCAGACGGAAGGCCACTGGGTCACTTTCCTGGCACTTCCGTGCGGAAACAAAGAAACTCATTTAGGATCAATGAACAACAGCATGAATGAGTCTCTCTCTCTCTCTCTCTCTCTCTCTCTCTCTCTCTCTCTCTCTCTGGTCTCCACTTCAACCCATAGGAACTGACTGCAGGTGTTTTCAAGATTAAGTGTAAATACATTTTGACGTACATCGTAGAGATGTCAAAAGAGAAAATCATCTCTTCTCTGCAGTCTTAAAGGGATAGTTCATCCAAAAATGAAAATTCCAACTGGTAAATTCATTAAAACACAAACCATTCTTCAAAATATCTTCTTCTGTGTTCAACAGAAAAAAAAGAAAAGAAAGAAAATCAAAAATGGTCTGGAACAAGTCAAGGTGAGTAAATGGTGACAGAATTTTTTTTTTTGGGATGAACTGTGCCTTTAAGGCTATGCTTTATTTACAAGCTACGGCTAAAATAAGAGAATGAGGCCCTCTTGTGGAAAACCGTAGAAATGCAGATATGAGTGGACGTCAACCTCAATTAAATGACAATACTCTACAATATGTTCAAGCAAAATCACCAACTTTGTTGTGAAAAATGACTAGCATATTTTCATCAGGAAATATTTTGTTCCAAGAATGTTACCATAACGTTTTCTGTCGGTTACGTTAGCCAGGACAATTTCTTTACGTTGATAACGCTTCCTAAGTTATAAATCAGCATAATACCACTCAGATATGACAACATTCTATAATATGTTTAAGCAAAATTACCAACTTTGTTGTGAAAAATGACTAGCATATTTCCAGCAGGGAATATTTTGTTCCCAGAATGTTACCATAACGTTCTCTGTGGGTTACGTTAGCCAGGACAATTTCTTTACTTTGATAACGCTTCCCGAATTATAAATCAGCATAATACCACACTCAGATATAACAACATTCTATAATATGTTCAAGCAAAATTACCAACTTTGTTATGAAAAATGACTAGCATATTTTCAGCTAACGTTAGGAATATTTTGTCCGAATGTTGCCATAACGTTCTCAGTGGGTTACGTTAGCAAGGAAGTTTTCTTTAGGTTGATAACCCTTCCTCTAAGTTACAAAAAAGCGATGTCTTTTAGTTTCTCTTTAAGCAACGCTCTGGGAAGGCAGCTTTTCGTTTCTATAATAACCTGCAAATAACGTTCTTATTTGGATCCCCAAAATAACCAAACTGAAACCGTATGAAAACATTAAGGCAACGTTCTGAGTATACAAAATAAATGGTAGTTTGTCACCCCTTGTCAAAAAATCCTATTGGAATTTCAGTTTATCCTATAGGATTGTATAGGATCTTAATGGATTCTTAAAATTCTAATAGACATTCGGATTTGCACTTTGTCCTATAGCATTTTAAAATCCTTTTGGGCATTAGAACTTAATTTATTGGGATTTTCACTTTGTCCTAAAGGACCTGATTGAGATTTTTAGAATTATTAGACATTGTGTTTTGTTTTGTTTAGTTTTTTTATAATTTCACTTTGTTCCATAGGATATTTTTGATTCTGTCGATTCATTATTTTTTATTGCAAATTTGAAAACCACTGCTTTAAATCACCGACCAAAATGATTCAAATGGAGAAAAACAACAACAGTCATCAGTATTTAAGAAAGAAAACCTTTATTTTCCCCACCCTTCATAAAAATCTTACTTTACAGTGTTTCAAAAACTGACCTTGTTGGTTAAACTGACAAAAAAAAGAGCAAGATTTACAACACAGAGATGCTCTGATCCTCCATTTATAAATAATTTCAGACAATTATGTATTTTACAGCTCATTTTGTACATATCTCTCAAGGGTAGAGGCCAAAATAAACATCAATTTCATTTGAACCTTTGAATTAAAATCACTCAGGAATGAGAATCAAAAATAAAGATTACACTAAAATAAAAGCGAATCATTTTAAATGCGCTGCTTTAACAGAATTGATATTTACGAACACTATATAAAGGCCAATCGGTGTTAAAAAATGATTCAGGCATCTACAGTGGGCTGCGATTAATGAACAAAACAGCAAAACTGCACACAAATGCACTGAGCCTTTAGCTGCAGATCATCACGCGCAACACAATTCAGTCAGATGAAAGCAGGTGTGATTAACAACGGGACAAAAAAAGACCAGATCGCATCTGCTGTTGCATAAAAACACTCAAATACAGCTTTAAAAAACATTATAAAACATGGTAAAAGACTATGTGCTTGCTTTGGGGTGCAAAAAATTAAATACAGTGTAAAATATGAACAAATATGTAGACAATTTCTAAAGGCTGAATGATTTTGGTGTTCAAGTACAGTTGATGCAACTTTAGGTTTGAATGTACAACCCTAATATAACCACAATAAACGCAGTACAAGATAGTCTTTTCTTTGTACTGCAATAAACGTGTTCATGGATAAATAACTCAGCCTGGATAAGAGCACCTGGGAGGTTTAAGGTTAAAATTGGTCTATAAAAATGATTGAGAGGTAGTTTGAATGAGAACTGAATGTCATTTTTATGCCCTCCCAACTGGAGAGAAACATAAAAAAGGGATTGTAGGAAAACTCTCGGGGTTTTTTTGTATGGAAGATTGTTTCTGCCATGGTGTAAACATTCTGAATTGCAAGAATAATGTTAGAAATGCACGATTGTGAGATTTAGGGTCACAATTCTGAAATAAATCTTAAACTGGAAGATATAAACACAATTGTGTGAAATAAACTTGCTACTGCGAGGAGAAAAAGTAGTATTCAGAGAAAAACAACATGAGACTATATGAGATGAAAATATTATGAGATGTCAGGAATTATGAGCAAATTATGAGAAATTATGGAATTGTAAAACAAACAGCAATGCAGAAAAAAGTTAGAATTGTAAATATTAAAATCAGAATTTGGGCAGCACGGTGGTGCAGTGGATAGCGCTCTCGCCTCACAGCAAGAAGGTCGCTGGTTCGAGCCTCGGCTGGGTCAGCTGGCATTTCTGTGTGGAGTTTGCATGTTCTCCCCGTGTTGGCATGGGTTTCCTCCGGGTGCTCCGGTTTCCCCCACAGTCCAAAGACATGTGCTATAGGTGAATTGGGTAAGCTAAATTGTCCATAGTGTATGAGAGTGAATAAGTGTGTATGGGTGTTCCCCAGTGATGGGTCGCAGCTGGAAGGGCATCCGCTGCGTAAAACATATGCTGGATAAGTTGGCGGTTCATTCCGCTGTGGCGACCCCAGATTAATAAAGGGACTAAGCCGAAAAGAAAATGAATGAATGAATGAAAATCAGAATTTGCTAAAGATTAAGCTGCGATTCACACAGAAAAACTCAGAATTGCGATAAACAAAAAACTGAAATTGCAAGATATATCTACAATTGTGTGAGATAACCTATAAACTTGCTATTGTGAGAAAAACATTTAGACTTTAGAGAAAAAAAAAGTCAGAATTATGACAAATAAAGCCAATAAATGTGCAATTGCAAGTAATAAACTGGCAATTCAGAAAATATTATGAGATGTCAGGAATTATGAGCAATCATGAGTAATTATGAGACATAAAGAGCAATGCAGAAGAAAATAAAATCAGAATCGCAGGATAAAAATTACAATTGCGAAAAATTAAGCTGCGATTTACACAGAAAAACTCAGAATTGCAAGATATTAAAAAAATTGCAAGAATTACATCCGAATTTCAATACAACTAATACATTTACAACTGTAATGAAAAAATCTATTGAATGAAATAAACTCAAAATTGCAAGAATAAGGTCATAATAATTACGACAGGCTCTAAATGCACAATTGTGAGAAATAAAGTCGCAAGGGCCACAGCTCTGCACAGTTTTGCTTCAACCCTAATCAAACACAGATGATCCAACTAATCA
>CAIGQW010000259.1:11689750-11721309 GCA_903798125.1 Danio choprae
GTGTTCAAGATTACAAGTGTCTAGTAGTCTTAAACTACCTTGATTAGTTGGATCACGTTGATTAGTTGGATCAGCTGTTTTTGATTAGAGTTGTGCAGAGCTGCGGCCCTCCAGGAATTGAGTTTGAGACCTATGATATAGATTATTCCAATGAATAAAGTCAGAATTATGAGATAAAAACAAATAAAAAATATTGTAAAAATAATTGTGAAAAATACAGCTGCAATTCAGAGTAAAAAAATCAGTTGGAAACTCAAAATATAAACTTGCAATTGCAAAAAACTAATTCGCTGAGGTATAAACTCATAATTTTGAGAGGGAAAAATGCAGAAGTATGAGATATAGAATTCCAGAAATAAAAAACAAACAAAATCATAGCTTTGTCATCTCATGGCAGAAACAGCCCTCCATAATTTAAAAGTCTTTTCCCTAAAGCGTCTTTCCTCGTGTCGCTAGCTTTTCCGACATGACCGACAACTAAAGGAGATAAAATAAGCACCGTTCTGAATGAGGATTCATGGTGAGGTTTGGAAACAGGCCCGAATGAAGCTTAAAAACTGGTGGAAGATGCTCTCGGACGACTTTGTGGTCATTCAAAAAATACAGTCAATAAATGTCAGTGGAAGAAAAACCATCATCACTTATCCTTCCACTGGCTGATAGCATTTCCCACAATGCTCCTCGTCCTTAGGAATAAGCAAATCGCATAGTGCCGCTCGCACGCACATTTTGGGCTCCCAAGGCGAGCACATTTGGAGGTTTTGGTAACCCTGACAAACCCCCAGAGCTTCCAGATCCAGCAGGAGCGACACTACGTGCTCCACTTTCTCCAGGCAGGTGGGATGGCGAGAGTAGAGGCCGTGCATGAGCAGCAGAGGCTGGTTCTGGACGGTGACCTGGTAGAAGAAGCCTTTCTCGATCTGGACTACAGTGTCTGCCATGGTGGAGAGTTTGGAGCACTGCAGGAGCTGCAGGACAGGGCCTTTGGCGATTACACAGACCCAGTGCGCCGGCAGGACGCTCTGGCCGAGGGACGTGAATAGCTCGATCAAGCCCTGGTCTCGATCACTTTCCGTCTCTGGACCCGCCAGACTGAAGATCTGAGTGATCTGGCAAAGCAATGTGCAATGTGTTTGTTTAATTTGATTAATGGTTTACCTGTGGCACTATGGGTTGGATACATGTATAGGGGAGTATATTTGCTGATGATAGATCTTCTGTACTTTGTTGTATGTTGTATTTAACTTGTAAAAAACCAATAAACAATGTTAAAAAAGAAGATTGCAGTGTTTAAAGTATTTGGTGTATCTCCACAGACTTACCACTGGCGTGTGCTCCTGTTGAGCGTCTGCCATGTGCATGTGTTGTGCGTTCTGCTGTTCTTCTCTGTAATGTGATGGAGATGATCCCACTCTCACCATCTCGATCTGAAGAAAACCATTCTGGCTCATCTCGTCCGCCATAGGCACTGAGCCGATCACCTCACCCAGAGCCACTGCACTGCTGTTACACAGAGGAGCTGAGCCAATCAGATGAGACGACACCGGCATGCCAGGCACATTGTAGTATAATCCCTGTGAAACATGGAGACAACAAACATCAGACATCAATATAAACTAGGCCATTCTACAGCTTGACTTTTTCTCTCTGAAAGCATTTGAATGATTCCTTGGCTGGGTTTTGGATCATTGTCTTGCTGAAATGTCCACCCTGGTTTCATCTTCATCCTCCTGATTATGTAGATGTTGGACTGAAGAAGCTGATATTCAATTACAATGAGGAACGGCAGAGGGTTGCTGAATAACTACTGAGAGATTTCAGCTGCTGTCTGGGCTTTCACTGCCTTTCTACACCTCCCTTTCTTCATGTGTTCAATACCTTTTCCATGTCATTTCATTTTTATTGCACATAACTTCATTTGTAAACTAATTAGATTTGTTTTCTTTGCATATATGGATTTCTTTGGTTGTGATCAACATCTGGTGAAAATTTCAACTCAACGGCACCTTTAGAAATATGTTTTTTGAGAAAAATGGTGACATGTTCAATACTTATTTTCCCCGCTGTATTTGACCACTTAGGCGCTCACCCTAAAATGACTACATGATGTGTGTGTTCTGCTTGTCTCAGAAGAGTGCATGGACAGTATAGCACGAGTTCTCTTTCGCTTTTAAAACATGAATTAATCGAATACATGTCAATAAATTAAGAACGTCCCATGCTGCAAAAGTCACTGATTTCAATGTGAAAATGAACTTTATGAGGAACAAGTTCGGACTGCTGGAAAGGGGGCGGGATATGACGCATAATAATCCTTTCATCACGATTCGTGTTGTTTCATAATCATTGGAGGCCGAAATCGAATTTGTATTTCGATTAATTGAACAGCCCTAATATAAACCATCCACAACTGAATGGCTCGAGTTTAACTTAATCCTTGCCAAACTCTATAAATCCACAAGCTCAGCAAACAGACTTGTTTTTGCCATTTGTAGATAATGGCTCTCATTGTGGTTCGCTGCAGTCCCAATGCTTTAAAAATGGATTTACAACCTTTTCCAACCTGCTAGATTATTAATCAATCATTTTGATTAAAATCCCCAGAGACGTTAGCTGCTATGAATCGAAACACACAACGGACGTAGCAAAAAGTGGTTTGCTTTATTTACAATAATCAAGAGAAATAAAAAAATAATAATAATGTTCAATCACCAAACTATGTTTACAAATGTGTACAACAAAATGCAAAATAAACGAACAAGCAAATTGAAACAAACCTTGTAGATGGAAGGAAAATAAGTGGGCTAAAGAAAATATCATCAATATTATATAATTATGTAAATCAATAATTTTCTCTCTCATTTGTTCGGATCTCAGGGATGATGGCTAGCTTTTGAGGATCTTTTGGTCTACACTTTGTCAGGCAGGTCCTATTAAAGTGATATCTTGATTGCGAACAGGTGTGGCTAGACAAATTGAACTCAAGTGTGAGCCAGTACTAAGTTATGTTTTAACGGAGGAGCAAACACTTTTTCACAAAGAGTTATGTAGTTTTATATTTTGTTTTCCCTAATAATAAAAACAAAAACCTTAATTTCAAATCTGTATGTTACCTTTGACTAATATTTACATTTGTTTGATGATCTGAAACATTAAAAAGTGTGACAAGCATGCAAAAAAAAGAATACTTTTGTAAGGGAGCAAACACTTTTTCACACCACTGTATATTAGTCTCAGTCTCTATGGCAGCTTCACATTGATTTAAAGTCAATGTCCGAGAACTTCACATTTATATTATTTTGTCTTTAATCGGGTGAGAATATGCCTATTAAATATTTAAAAAATATGCCAAGGTGCTATATTTTCAGACAATTATTTTAATTTGAAACCACACAATATCAGCATTTTAACTTCACATGAGTTATGAAAGCAATATTGGGTGCAATATTCTTGGTCCCCCTCACGCCACCCCATTAAAAAGATCCAAGACTCACCTATGCATGTAAGAAACGATTTCCAGGACCAAGTCTGGAAAAAACAAATGAATGAGAATAATGTAGAAAGTCTGACCTGAGAACCGAGTCCAGAGGTGTTGCTGTACATCTCATTAGACGCCATCACTGACCGTTCATTGCCCAAACTAACAGAATCCTGTGAAAACAAGCAAAACCAAACTCAGAAACATAACCTAAAATTGAATATGATATATTCATATCTTTTTACTGATTTACACTGTAGATGGAGACTTTGCTGTAATCTCTTCATATTGAAATGACATTAATTACTGACCACTTTCTGATTTAAAAAAAGATCACATCAATAATTGTATAAAGACAAGTTATTTACATTTAACAAATACAAAGTCATGTAATAAAACCAAATTCCAGTATTTTGGTTTCAATGAATGTGTAAATTAAATACTTTGTTTCTATTAAAGGGATAGTTAATTTACTCCATCATTTACTTGCTCCAAATTTAGTTCTGTTGAAGAATGGTTATATTTGGAAAAATGTTGGAAAATGGTAGCCAGCGACTTCCATAGTATTTCATTTGCTACTATGGAATTTATTGGCTACCCGTTCTTAACATTTTGACAACATATATCAAAATATTTTATTTTGTGTTAAACAGAAAAAGTAACTTATGAGTGTTTGGAAACCCTTGGAATGGTGAGCAAATGTTTATTTTGAGTTTTTTTATTGAACAATCCCTTTAACATTTTGGTCCATGTTGCTAATAATAAAAAAAAATTGAACAGTTTAAGAGAATTAATGATTCTGTCTGCAGCATAGGACAAAAATAATCAGAATTTTATTGACTGGTTGTGCAATATCTCATTGTCTGCCTGAAATATATAGAAATCAGAAACCTCTTCTACGTTGGCATCAACTGTAGCCTCAACATAGGCCGCGTCGTCTTCATCTTCCTTAAAAGTATAACTCCATTTCCCATGTTTTCTGGGCTGGGAGCCGTTCATCTCAGAACCTCTCAATTCTTGATCATCTTCATCATTATCAGACGCTTCATAATCCTCCACCTCCTCCTCCCAGGGGTCATTTTTGATTTTTTTTTTTGGTGGTCTCCCACGTTTCTTTATTTTGAGGATTTTATTGGATTTGATGATTTTCTTTATTGGTGGAAAAGATGGAGTCGGCACTCCCTGTGTGATACAATGAAACAAAAATACTTCTTGTAAAAAAACATCTGCAAACGGTGTATTTGGCATATGGACAAATTAAAGCAATATTCATCCCATAATTCTGGAAAACAAAATATATACAGTGGGTATGGAGAGTATTCAGACCCCCTTACATTTTTCACTCTTTGTTATATAATGCAGCCGTTTGCTAAAATCATTTAAGTTCATTTTTTTCCTCATTAATGTACCCAGCTGTAATGGCTCAGCCAGAGCCCTGACTTAAACCCAATTGAGCATCTCTGGCGAGACTTAAAAATGGCTGTCCACCAACGTTTACCATCCAACCTGACAGAACTGGAGAGGATCTGCAAGGAGGAATGGCAGAGGATCCCCAGATCCAGGTGTGAAAAACTTGTTGCATCTTTCCCAAAAAGACTCCTGACTGTATTAGATCAAAAGGGTGCTTCTACTGAATACCGAGCAAAGGGTCTGAATACTTAGGACCATGTGATATTTCAGTTTATCTTTTTTAATAAATCTAAAAAAATGTCAACAATTCTGTTTTCTGTCAATATGGGGTGCTGTTTGTACATTAATGAGAAAAAAATTAACTTAAATTTTTACTCTTTGTTATATTGCAGCCATTTGCTAAAATCATTTAAGGCGGTCTGAATACTTTCCGTACCCACTGTATATATGTATTTATTAGTGTTGTCACAATACTGGAACTCAGTACCAATCGATACTTAAACACCACTGATTTGCCAGTGTGTTCTTGTGCTTAACAGATATGGCTGTGATTGGCCGTAAAGGTCATCAGTTCACCGAACTCACCAATGTTTACTGAGCGTAACCACAGATACAGGGACACTTGAGCATTTTAAAGCTGTGAAGATCTGTCGATTCATCAGCGGATTACTCGTATTTCAGCTCATAAACAGACCAGCTAATCTTCACGGCTTTAAAATGCTCCAGTGTTCCTGTATCTGTGGTTACCCTCAGTAAACAGCGGGGAGTTCGGTGAACTGATGACCTTCACGGCCAATCACAGTCATTTGTGTTGAGCACATGAACACACTGGCAAATCAGCAGTGTTTAAGAACGTGCTCAACAGCGCTCTAACGTTAGCGGGAAATGGACGTTTTAAAAATTGTAGTACAGTATATATATATATATATATATATATATATATATATGGGCAAAATAAAACTAAAGAGCAGGTCATATGGATCATATTATTAAATAAAATAATACATACATGTTTTATACATTAATAAACAGATTTGTTTTTATGTGAACTATTTGTTAACTTGTTTTATTAAATAGTTTATTTATGTAAATATAGCTTGAGGGTGAATAAATCAATAGCAAATATACATTTTTAGATGAACTATGCCTTTAAGTGATGCAACTAGACACTGAGCATATAAATACGTACATTCATTCCATTTCGAAATTGAAGCTTCGACTGAAACTTGCACTGACGCAAGCGACATTTCTGCCTTTTCGTGTTACTGCCACCAAACTTGGGCTTGTCCATGCAGAAGTCGCACTTCCCACAGTCTTCATCTCGAAGGCAGGCGTCACACCGCCGGCACATCCTGCGATTGCGCTTCTTTAAACGCTAAAAACAAGAGGAGACAGAGAAATGATTGTTTGCCATTCATTAAAGACTGATGTTATCATGTCAGATAGAAGAAGAGTTCAGAAATAACCAGGAAAATATTAATTCATAGTCAGAATATTGATTTTTGGATGTTTATCGAACATTTAGACCAAAAAAAGAGTTTCGCTATTTAATACACCAGGCCCAAATAGCTAATAGCATAGAATATATCACATAATAAAGAAGAATATGGAGAGAAATATAAGCATTAGAATAGAAAATTGAGAACCAAACTGAGCAAAAATATACAATTTGGTAAAGTTGCTAATATTTATATGGCCAAGAAGTCATTTTTATAACAGAATAACAGACTATTGTCATAAAATGCATATAAATATTACTTTATCTTTAGCAAAATATGTTAGCTAGATTATATTTATCTATAAATATGATAAAATCTCTATAGTTTTTATTTTTGGCCAAATATATTTTATGCAATGCATTGACACCTAAGAGATGATTAAAATCATGTAATATTCACTTTTTGACTCGATATAAAAAATTGTATTATGGATTATTAAGTAAATCGGTTACTCTTACATTCAATTTTCATAAAAAATAATTCAAAGCAACAAAGTCTACAAATATAACATGTCTTTTTAGAAACATGAAGCATCAATCCACTGACACATTCACAGAGTACAGAGAATTTTCAGTTTTGATCATGTTATTAATTCAGGGGCCTTTTGTGTATTTGTGTATTAGATGTGATTTATTAACCCGTATGGGGTTAAAACATCCCATGCCACAATCATTATTTAGTACAGTCAAAGTATAAAAGGCTAATGTTTTGTGCTGTGTGTGAGATTTCAACAGTGACGTTGAATTTAACACTGCACTGCACTCACTCACCCAGTATTCATCATCATCATCATAATCACCACCATCAGGCACACAATCCTATAACATACACACACAAAAAGCCAAAATCAGTACTTTAGCCACAGGTAATCAACACTTTAAAGGTTGCAGCAGTGGTAAAGGATGTTCATTTTTGCACTAAACAAGTTGCACACAATAATATGAGTATTATTTACAACACTTGCAATCAGTGTTTGGATTAACACATAACACAAGTAACCTGCAGTTCAAGCTTAACATGTATTTACTCATGTCACTTGCACAAAAACAGATTAAATATCCTTCAGTAAAAATTTGTGGAAACTCAGGATATTCATTGCTGAAGAGACGTTTTTTTATGCATCCTACTCTTTATGAAAACCAGAAAGGTTTGATAACGCTGTACATTAACTATACAAATGTGAATTTGGTTTATCCACTTCATATTTCACTTCTGGTGTAAAAAGAGCCGTGCATTTTCAAAAATATGTTGTTGTTTTTCTTATGTCATTACAAAGAAGCCCAGTCCAGTAGAAAAACGCAAGGTTATTACTATTATAATCAATTATTAAGGCATTACTTTCTTTATAAAGTAACTAAGTACCACATTTAGTTACTTTTTAAAAAGCAAGACTGTAATATTTATAATTTTTTTTCTTTAAAAATTTTCTGTGGCTTATAGTATGCTGGTTGAACCACATTTCTGAATTTTCCTTGCCAATCTTAATTGTAATATACACTGACTGGCCACTTTATTAGGTACACCTGTCCAACTGCTCGTTAACACAAATTTCTCAATGTATTTAGGTATGTAGACATGGTCAAGATGATCTACTGGGATTTTCACGCACAACCATCTCTAGGGTCTACAGAGAATGGTCCGAAAAAGAGAAAATATCCAGTGAGCGGCAGTTCTGTGGGCGCAAATGCCTTGTTGATGCCAGAGGTCAGAGGAGAATGGTCAGACTGATTTGAGCTGTTAGAAAGGCAACAGTAACTCAAATAACCACTCGTTAAAACCGAGGTATGCAGAAGAGCAACTCTGAATGCACACTGCTTCCAACCTTGAGGCGGATGGGCTACAGCAGCAGAAGACCACACCGGGTGCCACTCGTGTCAGCTAAGAACAGGAAACCGAGGCTACAATTCGCACAGGCTCACTAAAATTGGACAATAGAAGATTGGAAAAACATTGCCAGGCCTGATGAGTCTCGATTTCTGCTGTGACATTCGGATGGTAGGGTCAGAATTTGGCATCAACAACATGAAAGAATGGATCCATCCTGCCTTGTATCAATGGTTCAGGCTGGTGGTGGTGGTGTAATGATGTGGGGAATATTTTCTTGGCACACTTTGGGCCCATTAGTACCAATTGAGCATCGTGTCAAAACCACAGCCTCCCTGAGTATTGTTGCTGACCATGTCGATCCCTTTATGACCACAGTGTACCCATCTTCTGATGGCTACTTCCAGCAGGATAACGCACAGACTGGATTCTTGAACATGACAATGAGTTCACTGCACTCAAATGGCCTCCACAGTCACCAGATCTCAATCCAACAGAGCACCTTTGGGATGTGGTGAAATGGGAGATTCGCATCATGGACGTGCAGCTGACAAATCTGCAGCAACTGCATGATGCTATCATGTCAGTATGGACCAAAATCTCTGAGGAATATTTCCAGTACCTTGTTGAATCTATGCCACGAAGCATTGAGGCAGTTCTGAAGGCAAAAGGGGGTCCAACCCGGTACTAGTAAGGTGTATCTAATAAAGTAGCCGGTGAGTGTATGGCTGCATTTTGTGTGGAAATCAATGTTAAATGTGTGTAAAATAAACGCTACGTATGGACGGCTTTTCTGAAATGACCGATTTGCTCAGTAGCTCACCATGAACAGTGTTAGATTTGTGACGCAGAGTGGACTGGGGTTCGAGTCCAGTAAAGGACTGTTCCAGAAACCAGGTAAAACAAAACCCAAAAAAAGCAGTGTGACATCATGGCAGCCGTGATGGCTTTTCTATTGTAGTTTGCTTTTAAAAACACTATTTGTTGGGTTTAGGGAAGGGGGTGGGTGGGTCAGTCAATATCAAGCTGATAAATTACGCATTACGACAAGCCAACCGGCTTCTCTCATGGACGCATGCGAGAAGGACATTGAAATTTCCAGAAATGTATTTGAGGTTGTCATAATTGTACACGGCAGACTCTAGTGGATTTGTGAAATAAAAACTGCAAGAAGACGTAGTCCAGGGTACATGTTTCTCAGTTCTCAAAAATATAGCCCTGGGCACATATTTCCAATGAGCCTGGGTTGCATATTTATTTATTATTAGCCAAGGTAACAGCACAAAAACACAATCAGCAATATATTTTTTTCAGAAGCCATCGGTATACTACTAAATCTCTAACTAGTACATAAATTACACACTTCGACACTACTAAAAAATGAGTTAGCAACATGAAGCACAGACACTTACCGTTTTTTCAGCTTTCCCATATCTTTGCTGTTTCTGCTGGAAAATAAAGTGACATTTTGTTTAGGTGAGAAGTATTTCAGCTACTGAGGGATTACTTGATGATCTTTGGCAATGCTTTTGCGTAGTTTCACATTTCAGCCCATTCACTGCATGAATGATATTATATGATTATTATTACCAGCATAGGCTTTCTTGGATGTTTTGTTTTCCCAAACTCCCACGGATCCTGCCCCACCTTCAAAATAATAATAATAATAAAGCTGTTAATAAATGTTTATAAAATAAACATAACAAAAATGAAGGAATATGATAAACTAAGACATTTCATTCGACAGAATCAGAAAAAATAAAAACTAAAAGAAATATTCAAGAAAATAAGCGTAAGAAAATTAGAAAATAAGAATAAACTGGACTTTGTTTTGCTATTTAAAGTGATGAAAACTGTTCTAGCTTGTAGAGTGAGAGCAAAATAAAAGAGAAACTAGGTTAGTTAGGGTTTTATGACACAAAAGTATCGCCAAAGCTCTACAGCTAAACATAAACAGACGCACAGGCAAAACTAGTGTTTCAGGCCATGAATGGACTCTCTGGCTATAAAATAAAAAAATTAAAAAAAAGCAAAAATAATACAAGACATGAAATAAAATTTTTTGTTTTAAAATTTGATCTGAAATTAGTTTTAAAAACAGCAATAGCAATTTCTCAACAGATGATCATTGAAATATTCTTAAAGTATGTACTATTATAAGTTTTGCTATTCAAAAACTTATAATAGTATGCCTATTATTCATTCATTCATTTTCTTTTCGGCTTAGTCCCTTTATTAATCTGGGGTCGCCACAACGGAATGAACCGCCAACTTATCCAGCATATGTTTTACGCAGCGGATGCCCTTCCAGCTGCAACCCATCTCTGGGAAACATCCATACACACCCATTCACACTCATACACTACGGACAATTTAGCCTACCCAATTCACCTATAGCGCATGTCTTTGGACTTGTGGGGGAAACCGGAGCACCCGAAGGAAACCCACGCCAACACGGGGAGAATGCCTATTATTATAATAGTATAATAGTATGCCTTAATAATAGTATGCCTCCCATCTCCACGTAATGTTTAAATAGCGTGTGGTGATCATACACCAGTATAGAATTAACATTTGGGACAGACCGTAAACCAAGCACACTGGCCCCATCTTGGATCTAAACCCCAAGTTGACATTTTGCGTATTTATTTATTTGTTTTAAGGTTTATTAAGCATTTTAAAAATTTTATTTTACTCCTGTATAAGTTTTAGTCTTCTGTTCAGCACGTTGGGGTATTAAAGTGCTTTAGAAATAAAATTGACTGATGTTTTATATTAAGGGCCCTATCATACACCTGGCGCAATAAGTCGCAAAGCATGTACGGCGCAATTTGTTGCTATTTTGTGGACTCATGGGTGTGCGGGTCTAAAAAGGAGGTGTGTTAAGGCGCATTGTTGACGCATTGCTATTTTGAGACAACTGAAATAGACCGCGCCATTGACCAGCTGCAGAAAAACTTGTCTAAAGTCCAGCACAGAGCTTTTGAAATTTAAAGAGCATGTTTGTTATGCACTTATGCGGGTCCAAAACGCATACACATTTATAAATACACACAGCATGTACAGCAATACACAAATATCTTTACACATGAAAAAAAAAAAACTTAATTAAATAATTAACCAATTAAACACTGCCTCCATGCCTTCTTCACATCATTGGAATCCAGCCCTGTTGTAGTCCATTTATTCATGGCAATTTGCACTTGTATAATGTTATTAGTAATAGTAGTAGTATTTATTATGCATATAATAAATACTACTATATAATAAATACTATGCATATTGGTTTTAATAAAAATTTTTTAAAAAAAACTAGATTTGTCCACCTGTCGGGTTTTGGAGACATATCACCATATAGGGCATAAGAATAGGACGTGTGTTTGGATATAACTCAGTTTTTTGATCAGACTTTGTTATTATTGTTCATTTATTCGTTTGCAGGAAATTAGGACTGAATTTAGAAATAGTTTTGAAACAAATCTATACGCTTAACAAACTAAATTGATTAAGTAGGCTAATGGATGTCTTCAGTGGAGTGAGTTTCCACCATTCCCTTACACCACGACAGTAAAGGAGTAAAGTAAAGAGTAAGAGTGAAGAGAAAGTAAAGAGGTCAAATGGAGGAGGCTCATTCTTTATCCTTGTGATGTAGATGGTCTGTTTAACTGTTTTCTCACTAGTAAAGTGTTCAGTTTGTCCACTTACAAAGTCCACCATGTAAATAGTACATGTGCCATGGCGTGACGCAACTGACTCTTAAAGGGAAAAGGAGATGAGACTCTGATTGGATTAATGCACGTTATGCTCAAAACACACGCATAACTCATTAAAAGAATAAGCACAAACCTTTTAGACCATGTGCTGGTGCACCCTTAATGCTTTTGTGCCATGCGCTTTAGACTTTGCTCTTAGATTGTTAAAATAGAGCCCTAACATCTTTTAAATCATTTAAAATAACATGTGAGTTCATTTATTCTTGTTTTATACAGTATATAATACTATATAAATGTATAAATATGATGATGTCTTTTTCATTTTTGCATAATATGACTTTATCTATCTAGTTGCTGAATGGCGACGGAGCATTATTTCACCCACATTCTGACAAAACTATACTTTTTACTTGTATTTAATTAGCTTTCTATGTATATAAATCAATTTAGTACATTTCATTTGATGTCTTGTTTTCAATATATGGACATGGACATGACATGATAATATTTGTTTTCCAGCAAGGCTTTAGCATAGAACAACATATTTATATTAGACATAGCAGGAAAACAATGCCTCTCAGATGTACATACCTTCCTAAACAAAATGTTTGGAGACCGCTTCTTCTCTTCTGCACAAAATGAAGAAATGACACAAATCTTAACATATTATGCTTGTTTGTTTATACAGAAATAAAGTCTATAATTACAAACGCACATACTTTTAATTCTGCATCTGTAGCACAAAGTGTCTCCATGCTTCTGAGCTGAAAATGGACATCCGCATCCTTTACATTCACTGAAAAAGAGAATTCATTTGATGTGTTATTATAGTCATGAAGGTCTTGGATAATATTATTCAGGTGTATTGGTGTGCAATACAGACAAAAAAAATATTATTTCTTCAATAATCAGGGGCGCCACTAGGAGGTGGAAAGTTAGAATGATTCTAAAGGTCCACGCCGTCCCCCCCCCCACTCTTCACTTTTGTCCCTGACAAGTAATAACAGACGGTTCACTCAAATGACTTGTTCATAAACAGATTAATTCAGGAACATAACACTACAGACGTACTCTGAGACGAGTAAATGTTTGGAACTATTTTTACTAGTGAAAAATAGACAACAAATGTCTAAATATTATTTGATTTTAATGTTTGTTGAACTGTTTGTAATCAGAAAAACTGCAATCTTGCTTGTGTGATGTTACTGAACTTTATCATAGCGTATAAATATAACATACACTCCCCGGCCCCTTTATTAGGTACACCTGTCCAACTACCTGTTAATGCAAATTTCTAATCAGCCAATCACACAGCAGCATCTCAATGCATTTAGGCATGTAGACATGGTCAAGACGATCTGCTGCAGTTCAAATCGAGCATCAGAATGGGGAATAAAGGTGATTTAAGTGACTATGAACGTGGCATGGTTGTTGGTGGAAATATTGAGCTATTATGAACTTTGACAATGCCGCATGTGCAAGCTACTCAGTGGTGTCTCTTCTGCTGTGGTCGGCAACTGAAACACTGTGGTGTATAATAGCTTTTTTGTATTCTTTTTCGACCATTTCTTTCCTTCAGCCATTTGCAGCCATGACAATTTTTGGTGGAAGAAAATTTGGTGCACTTTTAGTCATAACTTGATTTATAGGGCATTGATTATAACTACAGTGGGGGTAAAAGTTTTGAACACGTCAAGTTGTGGGGAATAATATTTCGAAAGGAGCTGTTAACACGAAATTTAACCCAGTTTTGGTAAAAAAAAAAAAACAATACAAACATAAGATTCTAAAAAAACTAAAAAAAATCTGAAACATGAGTTATGTGTAATAACATTGGAATTACAAAAGGAGAAAGTCCTGAGAAAGACGCCTCTCATATGGAGAATGAAGTCACACGCATTGCTCAGGTGTGAGTTTTACACACACTTCAACAGTGTAAAAATCTTGATGGTTCTGTGGGTCTTGTCTATCAAATCTGATCTTTATTGTGTATTTTCTATTGGATTCAAGTCAGGTGATTGGCTGGGCCATTCCACAGCTTTTCTTTCTCTGAAAGAATTTGAGTTTCTTTGGCTGTATTTTGGATCATTGTCCTGCTGAAATGTCCACCCTGGTTTCATCTTCATCCTCCTGATAATGTAGATGTTGGACTGAAGCAGCTGATATTAATTTACACTGATAAAGGGCAGAGGGATGCTGAAGAACTACTGAGAGATTTCAGCTGCTGTCTGGGCTTTCACTGCCTTTCTACACGTGTTCAATACTTTTTCCCGGTGTCATTTCATTTTATGACACATTTGTAAACTAATTTGATTTGTTTTATGGTCTTTGGTTGTTATCAACATCTGGTGAAAATGTCACGTCAACAGCACCTTTAGAAATATGTTTTCTGAGAAAAATGGTGACATGATCAATACTTATTTCCCACACTGTATATTCTACTTGGCTTCATTACTGAGTGAATGCTTTTGGATCACAACAATTATGATAATATTATAAACAATATATATTGCACATCCCTAGTTCTTGTTAACAAAAAAATATTTAGCTTTGTTCACCTGAGCAGAGGAAGACTTTCCTTCACTGTCATTGTTCCATTCAGCGAAGCCTCTGGAAAATTTGGTGACCCTACAAATTGCTCCGAGAGCGTTTCCTGAGTTTGTGTAGGGCTAATGGGCTCCAGAGAAGGACAAAGCCAAAGTCGAAGCGGCAGCTCAGAGGCATCTTTCCCAGGTTCAGTGCTGATTATTTGCTGGGTGACATTACCCACTTTAACAGAAGGAGAGTGAATGAAGCTGCGTCTGGACGTGTCGATACTAAGTGGCGAGACCCTCGTGAGTCGCGGAGGGCTGTTAAATTCATTGTTGCTACCCCCTGCTGGAGAGTCTGAGACCGGTTTGGGACTTTGAGGTGTAGATGTTGAGCTGCGAACAATTCTCTGGCGGGTTCTGGGTAAAACTTCAGCCTTGTGCGATGGATCTGAGATGGAAGTGGCTTTTCGGGTTAAATTTGAACGTTTGCGATTCATTAGGGATCCAACCCTCTATATATGCCAAAACAAAACAAAGAAAAAAAAGTTATGCCTTCATTCAGATTAAACACCAACATTTTAAGATTTACAGTTGAAGTGGAAATTATTAGCCCTCCTGTTAAATATTAATTCTCTTATATTTTATCCCCAATTTCTGGTTAACGGTGAAGATTTTTTTAACCCATTTCTAAACATAAGAGTTTTAATAACTAATTTCTAATAACTGAATTATTTTATCTTTGCCATGATGACAGTACATAACATTTTACTAGACATTTTTTAAGATACTAGTATTTTATATTGGATCATTGTCCTGCTAAAATGTCCACCCTGGTTTCATCTTCATCATCCTGATAATGTAGATGTTGGACTGAAGAAGCTGATATTCATTTACACTGACGAAGGGCAGAGGGTTGATAAAGAACTACTGAGAGATTTCAGCTGCTGTCTGGTCTTTCACTGCCTTTCTACACCTCCCTTTCTTCATGTGTTCAATACTTTTTCCCTGTGTCATTTCTTTTTATTACGCATAACTTCATTTGTAAAGTAACAAGTCAACACCACCTTTAGAAATATGTTTTCTGAGAAAAATGGTTAGCCCTCCTGTTAAATATTAATTCTTTTATATTTTATCCCCAATTTCTGTTTAACAGAGAAGATTTTTTCAACACATTTCTAAACATAATAGTTTTAATAACTCATTTTTAATAACAATGATGACAAAACATAACATTTTACTAGATATTTTAAAGATACTAGTATTCAGGTTAAAGTGACATTTAAAGGCCTAACTAGGTAAGTTAGGGTAATTAGGCAAGTCCATTGTATAACAATGGTTTGTTCTGTAGACAATCGAAAAAACAATTCACTTAAGAGGGCTAATAATATTGACCTTAACATTTTTGTTAAAACATTCAAAACTGCTTTCATTCTAGCCAAAATCAAACAAATAAGACTTTCTCCAGAAGACAAAAATATAGGAAATACTGTGAAAATGTCCTTGCTCCAATAAATATCACTTGAGAAATATTTGAAAAAGAATAAACATTTCACAGGAGGGATAAATATTTTGCCCTCAACTAAATATGAAAATAGTCCAACAGTTCTTAACTTGCTCTCACAACTATAATAGTACATCATAATGCAAATGCTAAGAAAATCATGAGATGTTACAAGTACCTTTTTCTTCATAGTGCGATCCGCTTGCAGTCCTTTCTTGAAATCTGATCGAGTTAGTCCATGTCTTTTTTTAGGAGGTCGACCTCTGCCCCGTTTTACTTTCGGACTGTGAGAACAACCACAAAAGCCATTTTATAAACTGAATAATGTTCAGAAGCATGGCCATAACCAAAACTGAATCTTGATTTCTTCATGTCATGTCATGCTTTATCAAATTACTGTAAATGTTCATAGAATTATTTTCAGAAAGGTCTAAAAGTCTGAGAACACTAATACTTTAAGATAATGCCATAAAATTACATTCTAAGTGAAAAGGTCAACCAAAAATATCCTGGCTATATTGCAAGCCTATAAGGAACTCTTAATAGACCCTTAAGTTTAACACAAAATTATATATTTTATCTTTTTGAGCAACTAATAAAAGCATTTTGTTAAGATATGAAACTGCTGAACAAGTTTACGTTTCCAAATGTATTTCATCTGTAATGATCAAGCACCAATCAATGTATTCATTAAAGGCAATAGGTGTAAACTAATATGAATGTCTGCTTGCGTGCAAAATGTAGACACTAGACACTGTGTCACCTAGACACTGATGTAAATAACTCTGTTGTGTTAAATAAACTGTGTGTTTATGCAAACATCTCATCAGCCAATCAATGGCAGCAATTAAATGCATTCACTTGAAGTTTTGAATGTGGCTGGTGTCAGACGGGCTGGTCTAAGTACACCAGAAACTTCAGATCTACTGTGATTTTCACATAATATCTTGAAGGTTTACAAAGAATGCTCTGGAAAAATAGAAAATATATAAAGATTGGTTGTTCT
Organism: Danio choprae; assembly: GCA_903798125.1. NCBI lineage: Eukaryota > Metazoa > Chordata > Actinopteri > Cypriniformes > Danionidae > Danio > Danio choprae. The sequence goes on from CAIGQW010000259.1 coordinate 11,706,713, forward strand.
GCTGGCAAAATTCCTTTATGACAGAGGTCAGGTTTAAGCTGATAGAAAGGATACAATAAATTAAAAAAAAACCAACAAACCTCTGCAGAAGAGTATCTCTGAACAGACAACATAGCAAACTTTGAAGCAGATGAGCTACAGCAGCAGAAAAAGAGCACACCAATGACAGCCCTGTTAAATATAGTCATAAAACTGAGACTCATCAAAATTGGACAAAAGAAGATTGGAAAAAAGTTGCCTAGTCTTAGGGGGCTCAACTTCCACACTGTTTCTACTGTCAAAAGGTACCAAAAAGCAAACTGTACCGTACCACTTTTTGGGTATCCTTTCCAAAGGGTACCTAGCACAACAAAAGGGTACCAAACGGTGAAGCTAGATGTGCAGAACAGAATCTGCCGTGTGTCCTGTTGTTTTTTTACAAGGCTGTCTAAAAGTGCGAGCCGTTTCACTTTCTCTAGAGAGCTCACGTGCGCTGGCTGCGTGTCTATATTTAAAATAATAACGAACCTGAGCTGATGATAATATTGACCGTATATGTTTTGTATCGTTTATAAACACAAATGAGGCCTAAATGTATGTATTGGGTATTTTTTTATTGGTTACATTTCAGAGACAGTAAGTTTCTGTATGTGTTCATAAATGTTTTATTTACTTTATAGAATCGTAGACCTTACAGTAGGCTATTTCGCATTAAATCTGCATCTATAATCAAATCCTGTCCATAGAAAGGTTTTAATTAACATGTATACATAAGTATTTATGTATATAAAGCATTTGTTTAGTAAGAAGTGCTTCTCATCTGATATGAAAACTTCAAGCGAGAATTCAAGTGACTTTATAGAATCGTAGACGTTACAGTAGGCTATTTTGCATTATATCTGCATCTATAATCAAATCCTGTTCATAGAAAGGTTTTAATTAACATTTATACACAAGTATTTATGTATATAAAGCAACTGAAAGCAAAAGTCAACTGAAACTTTCTGTCATACACCACTGGTACCATTTGGCAGTGGAGACACAAGCCTGATAAAGGTAACCCATACCGACCCGTACCATACCACTCAATGGAAACGAGGCATAAGGGACAGAATTTGGCATAAAACAACATGAAAGCATAGATCCATCCTGCCTTGTATCAACAGTTCAGACAGTTGGTGTAAGTATGTGGGTGCTCTTGCCACAATTTGGGCAAAACAGCCCATACAATTCCTTTAGGACCACAACATACCCAACTTGTGATGCCTAATTCTAGCAGGATATCACAATGTGTCACAAATCTCAAATCCTCTCAAACTGGTTTCTTTTACATGACAGTACCCGGGTTACCATCCTAACATGCAAAAAAAGAAAAACTCCCAAATGTGAATCAGGTGCGTTTCCATCAAACTGTTATAGCGGTGGACTGCAGTATTAGTAACCTAGTAACCAACAGTAAACAAGCAAGCATAATGAAGACAGCTGATTGGTCACGTCAATGTAATGTTCACTATGTCAATGGTTTATTCAGCAAGAACATTTTTTCTACCATAATTTCCAAAACGACTGCGAGCATAAAAAGGGATTTTTATTTACAATTGGTCATTTCCACTACTCGTTTCTCATGTGATACTTCAAAATGCACATTAACACAGTGCGATAGAAACACAGCTAGTGGGTTCACTAAACTCAAACATAGTCCAGTCCAGCCACAAGATCTCAATCAAACAGAACATCTTTGGGATATGATAGATATCACCTTTTTGAAAAGGACACTATATATTTATATATATATATATATATATATATATATATATATATATATACTGCAGGAGAACTATGCATATATTCTGTCTACCTTATACTTTCTGATGTTGATTATAAGACAAAATAATTATTGTGGAAAGCACTATACAAGCAGGCTTGAATTAAATTGGCTATGATGGAATGGAAGATTTGCATTATGGATGTGCAACCAACAAATCTACACCAACTTTGCTGTGATGTAAAAGTAGACCAAAATCTGAGGAATCATTCCAGGATCTTGCTGAACCTATGCCACAAAGAATTAATGCAGTTTTTATGATATGAGTTGTTGCATTCGCAGGCGTGTATGTGTGTCTCGTTTCACCTCTTTTCTCGTGCCCTGGGATTGGCTGGAGTGCCCCAGGGCGTATTTTAAAAAGTGAAACGGGCGTGGAGCTAAGGAGAGCGAGTTGGTTGGCGTGTTTATTGGCGTTTGGTGTGGTAGAAAAATATAGTTCCAAGTGTTATTTTTGATTGTGTATTCCTGTTTTGTGTGTGTGTAAATTTTGGCTTTTGTTTGTCGTTTATCCATCCCCCCTTGTTATTTTGTTGAGGTAAAATTGGTTTTATATTCGCACATTCGTTTATTTTTAAACGGTGACAACTTGTGAATCAATATTCCCAATACTATTTACTAGGGCTGCACTTATTTACTATTTTTGCATAAGTCATGGGCAGCACGGTGGCGCAGTGGGTAGCACAATCGACTCACAGCAAGAAGGTTGCTGGTTCTAGCCCCGGCTGGGTCAGTTGGCGTTTCTGTGTGGAGTTTGCATGTTCTCCCCGTGTTTCCTCCGGGTTCTCCGGTTTCCCTCACAGTCCAAAAACATGCCGTATAGGTGAATTGGGTAAGCTAAATTGTCCGTAGTGTATGTGTGTGAATGGGTGTGTATGGATGTTTCCCAGTGATGGGTTGCAGCTGGAAGGGCATCCGCTGTGTAAAACATATGCTGGATAAGTTGGCGGTTCATTCCGTTGTGGCGACTCCAGATTAATAAAGGGACTAAGCCGAAAAGAAAATGAATGAATGAATGCATAAGTCATATAAATTCCGTACAAATACAGTGGTTAAATACAGTTCTGTAGCTCCTGCTCAACTATAATTCAGACTCAACACTGCATATCTTTGCGATGTGACTATTGCGGATGCGCACATTGCGATGTCAATGCTCTGAAATCACATGCAAGCGTGACTTCAAAATCAACATTAGCACTATTTAACTAACTGTGAACAATGTCGTACTTCAATTGTCATTTGGCTGCTAATATGATTTCCCTATTTAGAATTGGCTAATAATACTTTTCTGAAATTATATCATTAAGGTGAAAGTTCAAATATAAAACCAACATTCCCCCAATTGAGTTTTCTAATGCCTCGTTTGCATTGGGCGGTACGGTACAGTAAGGACAATTTGGTCCAAGTCATCCTGATCAGGCTTCAGTTTCCTACCATTTTGACCACTTGTGCAATAAAGCATCAACAAATACAATTTGGCGATTAAAATTGTAATAAACACAGAATTCAATGTATTCTCAGACTTTTTGACAGCTCTTTAACCTTCAGACATATAAACAAAACACAGAGAATAGTCAGGTAGGCACATACGGTTTTTCTTTAATCCTCAGGTTGATCCGTCCAGCGCTCATGAGCTCATCAACACCAACCTCCTCCTCCTCCATGGGCTTCAACCAATCAGGTAATAACTCTACTGTCACTTTGCAAGACATGTCATCATCCTCAACGTCACTATCAACGTCTTCTCCAGTCGGATGCATCTCATTCAAGTATGCTGGCATAGTGTCTTCTGGTTTCAAGATCTCAGATTCAGGCGACAGCTTGTTCAGCTCATCCGTCATATCCGATCTCCTCCTCCAGCCTCACATGGGCCTTTATATCACCAGTAGATTTGTGAGACCAGTAATCGTGAGTCATCCCAACAACCTTCTGGCTCACATTTTTAAAGAGGAAACAAAATGACCATTTAGTTCACAAAAGTTAAAGAAATGCTTTAAAAATGTCGCCAAAAGCCTGGATCGCATTAAATGTCAACAATCCAATGCTTCATCCATGACTTTGCTGGTTTTGGATCATAATAATCCTGTAAAGAAAAAAAAACACAGATGTTAGGGAAACTAAGCTAAACACCAAATTACATTACGGTCCATTCTGTTTTAACACTCTTCCCAAGATGCTAAATTTGACATTGAGATAGACTGCAAGCAAGTCACACATCGGCATTATTGCTTAAAGAAACTGGCAAGCAATATGTCTTTTACGTGTTTATTTTACGTGCTTGTATCGTGAGCTGCATGCCAACAGCTTATAAGAAAGCAGTTTGCCACTGCAACGATGTAAACAAAATCCATGTATTAAATTGGGCTGTTGCTCGAGCGAGCAGAAACACGATAGACTAGCGTGAAGCAGAATATTTATAGAACGGGGCTGAAACGAGCGGTTGCCATGGCGATGCTTTTTGCAGCGAGCCCAGCAGTGACGGCAGAGAGGTCAATACAAATGAGCTGAGAACATTCGATACCTGCAATGCAGCGCAACTACTATGGCAATGAAAGACGCTACGCGGCAGCAGGCATTGTTCAAACTTGCACTTCATTCCCTAATTATTTGTAATTAAGACCAAATGTCTGAGGCAACTTCTGGTTAAGAAAAATGCTGAAAGGTTGATCAAGGTAGTAAACACTACTACAACGCAATACAAACATGACAAAACCGATTTAATCAGCATCTTGGCAGAAAACTAAACCTTGTTGTTGGTTTCAGCTCAAATCTAGATCACAGAGGGATTTGTTTATAGTTCAAGATGATTACATTTTGTTAAGCTTACCAACTCAACAGGGAATTCATTAAATCTGTTCAGCAATAGTAAACATCAAATCCAACGCTAGCTATTTTCAATCATCTCTTATAGACAGAGGGGGGAAAAAAATCTATATCATTTTTTCACAGTTAAATCTTGCTACTAAGAACAAAGCAGGTTCTAGATTTGCAACTTGTTTAATGACCAAACTACTCATGGTGACCTCCAATCTAGTCATGAAACACAAAATTTGAAATTGCATATTTCTCTATTGATACTGTTGCAAAATAAACAGAACTCGCTGATATAAAAATACAGAGCAATCATAGTCAACCACAATTAGCTGAAAAGCAAATGAGTTTGTTAATCATTCCACCCAAATGAAACCCAAATTCTTGAAATAAAAAAAGTTTAAAAGCATGATAAAAACAACTTTTGAACAATTATAATGGGATGCAACAGTATCTAAAAACATTTGTTTTGATTTGGTAATCATCGTTGTGTTTGTACTGCGTTTACTGTGATTACGGCACTGTTGTTTTGACAGCATGACAGTTTTAATAACGAACTTTCATACAGAAACGAAGTGAACGATGTATATTTAATATACAAGATTACCAGATGCCTCATGCAAAATGTTAAAGGTACTTATTCAATGACCAAAACCTCCAATCTAGTCATGAAACACAATATTTGTAAAGAGATGAACAAATAGCAGATTTATCTATAGATACTGTCGCAAAATAAACAGAACTCGCTGATATACAAATACAGAACAATCATATTAAGCAACAATTAACTGAAAAGCGAAAGTATCTGTTAATCATTCTCACCCAAATGAAACTCAATAAAAAAATAATATCATCAAAAGTTAACGTTTAATAACGTTTCAACATTTAAACTTTGTCATTGTCCTTATAATGGGATGCAACAGAATCTAAAATCGTTTGTTTTGATTTGGTAATCATCGTTGTGTTCGTACTGTGTTTACTGTGATTACGGCACTGTTGTTTTGACAGCATGACAAGAGTCCTAATAACGAACTTTCACACAGAAATGAAGCGAACGGTGTATATTTAATATACAATAGTAATATTTAGATGCCTTATGCAAAATGTTAAAAGTGACTGCTGTATTTATTTTATAAAATACGTTTTTATTATATTGACTAGAGATACTATGACAGATTAAGTTTGACATACATATAAAAATATGCATAAATATCAATATAAATATTTTTAAATGCAAGTGTTTACACTCGTGACACGATACCCTTTGATCGTACAAAAAACGCGTCACCGATTCCATGAAAAGACCTGAACAGAACGATCAATTTTAATTTAACTAATTATAAACTAATTAAAAACTCAAAGTTAGAATATAGTTTGCAACCCTGCGCAACTCCATCTTGTGATAACATAATTAAAAACTATCGGCGAGCTCAGCAAACACATCGTAAAAACCGACACGAGTTTTCGCCAGCCTCCATTACAGATCGCTCGCTCGCTGCTGGAGGAATGTGGTCCCGACCCGCGATCAGAAACACGCGTTATATGACGTGACATTTAACAACAATAGTGCCGAAAACCGCGCGTTTGACAAACGTATTTCATTGACAGCGTCCCTTACTATTTGTGCGACATTATAAGGACACGATAAGTTTATTTACACGACTCCAGAACGTCCATTTCGCTGTGCTGAATGAGCTCCAGCGGCCCCCCTTCAGTGTTGTGACCCTCCCCTTCCACACTCCCAATGCTTTCAGCGGTGCAGCCTCGAAAACGACTTTCTGAACGCTTTCTGCTGCACGGAAACCACGCCGATCTCTCGAATATCAACAACGCAGCGATATCTCGTAATTATGACGTTATCTACATTTTATAAACACGCGATTTGGCCGTGCGCAAAATCAAACACGCGGGTATTTTGCCAGTATTTTGACAGTCTTACCTCATCGCGTCTCACGCACTCGATCGAGCCGTTCGTCTGCGCCTCGTTCTCCCCGATCAGCGATACTTTCGGCGATTCTACTGCGCATGCGCGGACTCGGGCTTCGTAGGAAGACCCAAGCTTTCGAACAATTAAATTTAGCGATGGAGTAGCGTGTGGTCAGTCAGCGTGCAGAAATATTCGCCTCTAAATTAATCCCACTGATGGACAGCATTACCGCTTCTATTTACAATAACAGGAGGTTCTCGCACATTCTTTGAGGATAACCTTGTAAAATATAAATAATCTCTTTATGAATATCGCCCACTCACAAATCGCTACACTGAAATGAGTTTCTAAACCTCACAAATACGCAACCAACTTGCCAAGAAAAATAAATCTTATATTAGAATAAGAAATACAAGTATAATTAAGTGTTTCGCCTACTTTAATATTTAGAGCACTTATACACACACACACAAACGATATGCTAAACATACAAACGCCAAAACGCCTTTGAGTTTTGCACTTAGCGAATGTCCATTTCCGAGAGCATTAAATGATTACTTACGTATAAATTATTAAACGTCTCGACATTAAACAGCCTGATTAACAGTCAGATTAGTTCTGCTTCAGATCCGATAGGTTGCAGGAAGCGAGATGTGATTTTGTATTTGGCTATTGTATAATAGCTTTAACAATTACTCTCTATTCCTGTTTACCATTCTTATTATGAATTATTGATTCCTTTTCTTTTCGGCTTAGTCCCTTTATTAATCTGGGGTCACCACAGCGGAATGAACCGCCAACTTATTTCAGCATATGTTTTACTGCAGCTGCAACCCATCACTGGGAAACATGCACACACACTCATTCATACTCATACACTACGGACAATTTAGCTTACCCAATTCACCTATAGCGCATGTCTTTAGACTTGTGGGGGAAACCGGAGCACCCGGAGGAAACATAGGGAGAACATACAAACTCCACACAGAAATGGCAACTGACCCAGCCGAGGCTCGAACCAGCGACCTTCTTGCTGTAAGGTGATTGTGCTACCCTGCGCCACCGTGACGCCCTAAAAACCTATTTTTAAAAGATGATGTTTTAGACAGAAATATATTTTTGCTGTGGTTACTAACTCATAAGTGTGGTCTATCAACATCGAATGGTATTTTGAATAAAATGTAGAACAACTTCAATATAACTTCACTTTAAACATGATTGCACAATGTTACTTGTGACCCCGTCAGTCAGCAGGGACGAAAGTAACACACGGGTGGGTCAAAAGTAACACAACAATACCTGCTAGATTTACTAGCTTAATCTTGTTTATCTTAAATATATCTGACTATGACCTTGTTAATGTTCACTGCAAACATATTTTGTCCTTTTATTTTTGCAAAATATATTAAACTGCATTTTCATTTTTCATTTCAGCTCCATCAAATGTTTCAAAAGCAAACCAACAATGCAAAGTGTTAACATTTTCTACAATCTTTGAATATTTTTTATTATTATTGCCTATATGCATTAATCTTATAACACATCTGAATCCAAACACTGCAAACTCTAATGTGAAAGTGAAAAATAAGGTATGGCTATTAGCAGTGGGACATAATAACACTGTTACTTTCGTCAGGAACTCTTGCCATTTAAACCTGATTTACTTTTAAACTGAAAAACTCAGACATTGCAAACTCAAGGATGTGTTATTGCAGTAAATAACCTGTAGATTGATCATTAGTGACACATGAAAAGAGAGACACAACTTGTAATAGGAGAAAAGAACCGCTACAATAATTTAGTTTTTGCACTTAAAAATTTTTATTTGAACCTAACCGCGGGACACAGTACTGAAATCAGCTGATATTTGGCAGCTCCATCAAGGGCTGCATGCTGAATCTGCTGTTATAGCCTGGAAAGCAAATGTTGTCAGGGCTTCCAGACAAACCGCTTTGTTCCTTTCATCCCACGTTACTTTCGTCCCCACTCTCGAAATTTTAATATAAATTTAATTTATATTCATTCATTTTCTTTTCGGCTTAGTCCCTTTATTAATCTGGGGTCGCCACAGCGGAATGAACCGCCAACTTATCCAGCATATGTTTTACGCAGCGGATGCCCTTACATCTGCAACCCATCACTGGGAAACATCCACACACACTCACTCACACACATACACTAAGGACAATTTTAGCTTACCCAATTCACCTATACCGCATGTCTTTGGACTTGTGGGGGAAACCGGAGCACCCGGAGGAAACCCACACCAACACGGGGAGAACATGCAAACTCCACACAGAAATGCCAACTGACCCAGCCGAGGCTCAAACCAGTGACCTTCTTGCTGTGAGGCGATCGTGCTACCCACTACGCCACCGTGAGGCCTTAATTTATATTAAATTACTCTCTAATTTAATATGAAATTTGAATAATAATAACAACAATAATAATACAAACATTACAGTTACCCCATATCGCTGAGAGGCACAGTTATGTTCCACAAATGAAACATGAAACCCTGGAAGTAGAAAAATAGCGTTTATGAGCTTAAACTGTGTTCCAAAAACACAGAAATCTTTGTTGCTAATTAATTCACGTTTGGAAATCTTCATAACGTAAAAAAAAGGCTAAATTTGAACTAAAGAGAAATATATTTATTAACCCAATAGACCAACGTAAACAGTTAAAACAATTCATGTGTGCAAGAAGAAATGCAATCTAAAGACAAACGACACATTTCACCAGCTACAAAATTATTCAGTCTTTCTCCAGCTTAGCTTTTAATGCACAGTACAGGATTATGAGATTAAAAATCTAAAAGCACAACAAATGGTCACAGCACCATTCAAAGAATAAAGCGAACGATTACATGAACACAGAAACATGATGAACGTTGTATATAAATTAGTTTCACTGCTTAAAATATTTTTCTTATACAGTATCTTTGCTCTTTTCTAGTAAAAACATTTGAACATTCTTCAATATCAAGATGCATGATTACTTCAGACACAAAATGATTTGAAGTCTAGTTTTATGAATGCTTAGCAATTTGTCTTACTCTATTAGTATGTATTATTTCTTGTATTAATCATAAAGTAAATTAGTTTTCTTTTATTTATTATCATCATCATCATCATCATCATCATCATTTACTTGCATTAAAAATGAATAAATCGTATCATTTTGCACTCAAGTTGATCAATTTAAAGGGATAGTTCACCCAAAAATAAAAATGGACTCACTGTTTACTCAATCTCAGGTGGTTCCAAACCTTTATGACTTTCGTTTTTTCCGGTGAACACAAGAGAAGATATTTCGAAGAATGTTAGAAACGGGTAACCATTGATATCCATTGTAGGGAAAACAAATATGGAATTCAACGGTTACCGGTTTTCAACATTTTAACAAGTGAAGCGTGAGTAAATGATGACAGAATAAAAAATTTTAGGTGAACTTTCCCTTTAAGAATGTTTAAACATTTGTACAGAAAAATCAACAAAAACACTAAATAAAATACATTTTCAACAAACTGCTAGGACACAAACTGTGAACAAATCTTCACAAACGTGAGGCGACTCCAGGAGGACTTCTTCATTTCTCTGTAACATCAAAAAGAAACATCGCTTCATGGTTAAACGTGCAAACGGAAGACATAAAAATGTGAACGGATGATGAAAGGGAATGAATGGCTGTAACCTTATCGGTCTTTGCTGGTTCTCAGGTCAGTGGTAATGGGGTCGTGTTGAATTGTCTGGTGCAGCATGAGCGCCATCAGACCTGCACGATTCGTCATGGCGGTTTTCACATTGCGCTCCTGCTCAAACAACTCATCCAACTTGTACCACTGGAGGAAAAGAGAAGGTGAAATGATTGAAGATAAACACTGTAAGAAATATCTGTTAATGAACAGTTTCCGTATTTTGTGATTTGCAAGTGTTTGCCATTTATTTATGGTTGTGAATTGCATTATGGGATGTTGATCTCTGTTTTGTCAATATAGTATCATGTTTGCATGTAAAAGTCTTCATTATTATTATTTTGTGCAAGTCACTTTAGAGGCCTCCCTACACAACATCGTATAATATAATAACTGTGTATATAAATATATATTTATTAATTACCTATATTCAAACATGCCTTTAATTTGCAGCCTTTAGCTGTTAGGTAATTGTAATGTTACAGGATTAACCAACCTAGGCTCATTTTGAAAATGTACCGCTATATACATTTCTGGAGAGTGGCAAATACGTCCCAGGAGCTATGTTTATATTTTTTTGCAGTTTTTGTTTTCTCAAATCTACCAGAGGCCGCTGTGTACGCTTTTTCAGATCTCAAATTTCTCTCGCGAATGCCATTCGCACCTGCAGTTCTGCCGTAAATCTGCCAGAGGCCGTTGTGTACACTTTTTGAGATCTCAAATTTCTCTCGCGAATGCCATTCGCGCCTGCTGTTCTCGTGTAAATCCACCAGAGGCCGCTGTCGATTGACCCACCCTCCTCCTTCCCTAAACCCAACCTATAGTGTTTTCAAAAGCACCGACTGACCCGCACACCCACTTCCCTGAACCCAATCGGCGGTTTTCAAAAGCAATCCAGAAACAGAAAAGCCCTCGCCTGACTTTTACCATGTTTTCAGATTTTACCACGTTCTTACCCTGTTATTTACTTGTTTATTTTATTTTTTGGCTTCTGTTTTCATCTTACCTGCTTTCTGGAATCGTTCTTCGCCAGAATCAAACCCCATTGTCGTGGTCAACTCCTCTCTGCATCTTAAGTCCGCCGACGTACATGGCGAGCTAACTGGACAAGCTTGTAACAGCGGAAAAGCCGTCCATAAGGAGGTAAGCGGTCAGCTGGTAGCGCAAAAAGCAACGGCGTCATTCTGCCACATAGCGTTCGTTTTAAAGACGAAATGCAGCCATACGTACCTTTGGCTACATTATTCGTGATCTCCAGATATGTATATAGGGCTATGTTATCAGAATGAGCCTATGTTGGGATTTAACATGAGTTTTTAAAATTGCAATAATTAATCACAGTTTTCATTATAATAAAAATGTGAAATGTTAATACTCTGCAGAAAATGCTTTTCTTACTTTGAGTTTTTGTCTCTTGAGTTTAGCATTTTGGACCAATAAAAAATATTGTCTTGTTTTTAGAAATAATATGTCAACATTTAGTGAGTATTTCCTTAAAACAAGCAAAACAATCTTATTTAAAGTGAAAAATATATTATTTCGCTTGTTTTAATGAAAAACTCACTTAAGTTTGACATATATTCTATATTTTTTCTATATTTTTCTAATAAATAGTTTTTGGCATTATTTAATATTTTTTACTTTTCTAGAAAATGCTGCTTGATTTAAAGGGCACCCATTTTACCCCCTTTTCAAGATTTAAGATAAGTCTTTTGTGTCTCCTGAATGTGTATGTAAAGTTTCAGCTCAAAACACCCATCAGATTATTTATTATACCTTTCTAAATCTGGGAAATTTGAGCTGTTATGACCTTGCAGCTGTTTTTGTTGCCTATGCCTTTAATGAAAATGAGTTGGTTTTTCCTCGCCCACCATTCCCACGTGCGTGTCCCTATTACTTTGATTAGTGTAGCTTCTCCGGCTGCATCTCACGTAGATAAACAGCACAGTGACAGACAAGAATGAAGCAAATCTCACTTACTACAATTTTCCCAACGGCTATTTGATATATTTGGTGTGGAGTTAATTCAAGCATTTCTGCAATGATGAGTCACAAAGTTTGCACGCACGCACACACGTTTAGCTGTGCACTGTTTTTACGCCGCAAATGTGACAGGATACACGTTAATATCCACTTCTGTATGGATATCCCTAATGTTAATGTACAAAATAAACCTGATTTAACATTCACAAACCGGGATTGAAGCATCTTCTTTTATAATTGTACTGACATGCGCTTGTGGTGATGAATTACAGCGATTATACTGTATTTATTATAAACATGCACTGTTTTAAAAATGTTTTAAACTTGTAGAACTCATTCTTGGGGTGCGAATGATCACAGAGAGCTGAAAAGATCGTTTAATCCTGGTTGCTTTGCACACGTCCATCTTGTGGATATGATTATATGCGTTACTACGGAGACATGTTAATACACGACTGTCAATCAATTCGGTGGGCGGGGAAACCGTACTCCTACGTCACTTTGTGGTGGGCCTTAAAATGGGAGGGATTTGTATCCTATTTGAACGTCAGTTTTAACATATACCTACACACATTTCTGTCCAAATCATAAGTGCACTTTTTTACCAAAAGAGTTTTTTGATATTTGTACTAGAAGCAAGACAAAAACTAAATGGTTTAGTAATAAAAGCATTTTTTACAGTGTACTAACAATCTATAAATGTACTGTGCTAAACTCATGACAACACTAATATAGTAATACATGCAATCCATGCTGTTGTTTACATCCGAGTTTCCCCAGCATGGCTGTACACACAGGTAACTGACTACATCTTCACATAAGTGCAAACCCTCTATTAGGCCCAATATACAGGAGATCCCATACAATACGGACACTTGGCAAACCTAGAGCTGATGTACTGACCACTCGCACTCGTTCCAGGTCGACTTCAGCCCTGCGAAGTTTCTCCCAGCAGTAGTGTTTGTTACACTTGCGTTTGGACACTCTACAGTATTCACCGGTAGGTTCAAACACATCTCGAACCAGTGGACACCCACAGACCTCGTCTGCAGGAATCTGCACGCAAAGCATTCACATTTAGGAATAACATCCTTGATATCTATGCAAATGAGGTGTTTATGTATAAAACTGCATAACCTTGGGGTCTCTGGAGTGCTCCGGACAGAGGACCTGCAGTCTTTTACAGTACGTCTTACTTTGTGGATTGTAAACATCACAGAAGAGCCGTGTAGCACTATATACATGGAGAAAGAGAGCAGAAATGATATGAGAATTAAGTATTGTTTGTAAGTATTTTATCTGATATTTTCAAAAGGCATTAAGGGTGTGCTTAGTGATTTTTCTCCCCCATTGTACAGATAAAGAAATAATACTGTTAAAAAAAATACAATAACCCTTACATAATATTGAAGATCAAGTATGTTTATTCAGTAAGTATGCATTAAATTGATCAAAAGTGACATTTAAGATTAAAAGAAACAACAGACTTCTTTTTCAGTTCACAGAAGCTGTTGTTGGGATTGCAATCTAATCAGAGATATAAAAATAGTGATAAATAATGAGAAATAATAATTGAGCAAATAAGGATATTTATTCATGATTTATATCATGTAGACTACACTAGTAATAACTTAAAAATAAATAAATAAAATTTTATATATATATATATATATATATATCCTTGCATCCTGTTGATACAAGGCAGGATGGATCTATGTTTTCATGTTGTTAACGCCAAATTCTGACCCTACCATCGAGACTCATCAGACCAAGCAAAGTTTCTTAAGTTTCGTAAAATCTTCTATTGTCCAATTTTGGTGAGCCTGTGTAAATTGCAGCCTCAGTTTCCTTTTCTTAGCTGACTGGAGTGGCAACCGGTGTGGTCTTCTGCTGCTGTAGCCCATCCGCCTCAAGGTTGGACGTGTTGTGCACTCAGAGTTGCTCTTCTGCATACCTCGGTTGTAACGAGTGGTTATTTGAGTTACTGTTGCCTTTCTATCAGCTCGAACCAGTCTGACCATTCTCCTCTGACATCAACAAGGCATTTGCACCCACAGAACTGCCGCTCACTGGATATTTTTTCTTTTTCGAACCATTCTCTGCAAACCCTAGAGATGGTTGTGCGTGAAAATCCCAGTAGATCAGCAGTTTCTGAAATACTCAGACCAACCTGTCTGGCACCAATAACCATGCCACGTTTAAAGTCACTTAAATCACCTTTCTTCCCCATTCTGATGCTCGGTTTGAACTGCAGCAGATTGTCTTGACCATGTCTACATGCCTAAATGCATTGTGTTGCTGCCATGTGATTGGCTGATTACAAATTTGCGTTAACAAGCAGTTAGACAGGTGTACCTAATAAAGTGGCCGGTGAGTGT
>CAIGQW010000259.1:11739645-11750633 GCA_903798125.1 Danio choprae
CCACCTAATAAAAAAAATGGTAGTAATTACGAAACACCAACAAGGTGTGGCTAAATATCGACTTCGATATAAATGGCCCTGGGAAGATGTAATACAAAATGATCTCCATGTGGCTGTCATTAGCACTGCATGCAGAGTTCTTACACAAAGTCAAATTAAAGCACTTTTCAAACACTTTCCAGGTGAATTTTCAAATTTTTCAGCATATTACAAGTGTGGAAAATTACATATTTACATACATATACTTACTTCATGCTACAGTATATCAGATGCTATTTATTATAGTACTCTCTAGTAGTATAGTATAGTATTCTAGGTAAGCATTGTGATGGCATGTTTGCCCTCAGCCCAACATTGATATTGTCATTTACTCTCTTAAATGTAATTTACTTACATCTTAAACGTAAAAAAGACAGGCAGATTAGGCTACAAGAATATGCATTGACTCCAGAGGTTTCATTTTATGCTAAAGCAAAAATATTTGTTTTATTTAAATAATTAATTATCATTCCTATTCAGTAACAAATTATTATGAAAGCAACATAATTATGTTTGTGAGCAGTTTCAAGCTCTAAGCACAAAATCTAAGCACTTTTTAAACCTTAAAACAAAAACTATATTTTAAATGTTAAGTATTTTCAAGGATTTCACACGTACGAACCCTGTACATTAATACATGCATCTCTGAAACCAAGCAGAGTGGCCATTCTGGTTTTCTTGTTTATAAATCTGTAACAATGATCAAGCTATTTAGTCACGTTGCGAAAGCTAATAGACAGCACAGCAGTATCTCCACTCTGGAGATGTTTTCAGGTTGATATAACTGCAGTAGAGCAAATTGGTGGTGATATTTTTATTTTATTTATTTTCCTTTGTTGAAATTGATCAAATGTCTGAATTGTTTTATGCAAAAGTTAAACATATAGGCTGTTCAATTTCAGAAGTTGTTGTGATGCTTTTCCCCCCATGAAATAATGTTGGTTGTAAAAAAAAATTAATTTTGCATATCAAATATCAAAAATTGCATTATTTAGCATGCTATCACATATTGCATTTTTCTTCAATATCACACAGTATAAATAATATAATAGTAAGGGGAATGCATTTCAATGTTTATTATGTGTCTGACAGGTCCTGTCCTGACTGAGAAGCAACAGAGAGAAGCGACTGTTCACAGCGGAAGCAACGAGTCCCTGATAGATGGTGTTACAACCAGTGACGATGCTTTACTGCTTCCTGATCATATACCTACAATTTCACACAAAATAGACAAAGGGAATGGTAATTATATTTTTATGCATCAAAAATGTAATTAATTATAATTTATGTTTTTTCACATATTCATATACCTGTCAACCCTCATGTTTTTTTTCTGGGATTCTACTATATTTTACCATTCTGTCCTGTTTCTGTCCTGTTATTTCTCCCGTATTTTTTATATTTATAAAATAAAATAAGGGCATAGTTGATATGTTTGCTACATTTGGCTCCAGTAAAGCAGCTGGCAGGATATTTGATAAAACATGGGGACAGATATTAGAACACCTTAATGCATTGGAAGAAATGCAAGCATATCCAATGACCCGTCAATAACATAGTAATTAAAGATCGAGTTTTAGTTGATATTCACTATTCATAATCTATAATGTTTTTAATAATGTGCCCAAACTATTATTTGACAATACAATTATAGCCAGGATAATGCATTTTTCTGATAATATAAGTAAAATGTTACTTTCTAATTACTTCTATTTATGCATCACCCAAATTATATTTTGCTTTCGTGTGCATTTGTCCCTCTGTGTTTTATTGTTCTGTCACAGGTTAGTATTTTTATGTATTATTATTGTATTGTGTTGTTTTTTCTCTCTTTTGTTGTAGTTTTGTAAAATGCACAAAGCACGTAAATAAATGTTTAAATAAAAAGCTAGCGGCAGGATACAAAATAGTAGTTAAAATATTCACATAGCCGATCCTTCCTATATGCATAATACCTCCAGACCACCAGGGGGCGCTATCAAACATTAAATGAAAATATAAAAAGGCAAAAATGATTATTAAATCAATGAATATTTAAACACCTGTATTCCATTACCTTCATTTAAAGACCCTTTCTCTATAGTCCTCCTCATCAATCAAATCATGTATTGTTACGTGATTGTCAGATGTCCTCCATAATGTCCACGCCATCTGAAAAAGAGTGAAAATGGACATTTTAGGTTTGGGTTTGTGCTTTGACAGACAAATACACAAACAAATCTGTTTGACAAATCTGTCAAAATGTCACAAAAAGCACAATGTATAAGATATTTTTATTAAAATAGCATAAAACCACTAGTCCAGTGTTATATATTTTGCCGACTTATGTAATTACACAATTCCAGATGTTTAGAAGAATGTTTATATCCAGAAAAATAAGGAATTATAATAACTAGTGACACAAATGACGTTATACAACCTTGATTTCTGGTTTGGTTTTATATGAACAGGAAAACCCCAAAAGATGCTTTAATATGCTGTGCATTTTATTAGACATATATAGTTATATATAAAATGTACCTAGCATAATAAAACAGCATTACTTGCACTGTAAGCGGTCGAACAATCACAATAGACTGGGCCATGATCTGACCAATCAGAGCAGAGTAGACTCTCAGAAAGGCGGGGCTAAGTGAGACTGGATCCTTAAACCAACCATTGCAGACACTGTCACAAAATAGCTGTTTCTGCAGTCAGTGGCTATTATGAGAAAAGTAAAGTGTTTTTACACTTGATTGATGTAAACCTATTGTAGGAGACCTCCACAACAAAATAAGGTCATTTAAAAGAGCATAAGAGGTGCAGTAAAAACAATAACTAAAAATGGAAATGGTGTTTGTGTTTATAAAACATCTATGTCATTTTTTGTAGCCTTTTTGGAGCCAATAGTATAAATCATCCTTCTTCATATGCAACACAGAAAGAAGTTATACAGGTCTGAAATAATAGCCCAAAAAAAAATAAGAGATAACCCAAAAAACTCTAAATGAACGGGTTTTATATTAACATCAGTGAACCAACTTACATAGCAAAAATATAGGGCCCTATCATACACCCGGGCGCAGTGGATAGCACGCTCGCCTCACAGCAAGAAGGTCGCTGGTTCGAGCCTTGGCTGGGTCAGTTGGTCAGTTGGTCAAGTCCAAAGACATGCGGTATAGGTGAATTGGGTAAGCTAAAATTGTCCGTAGTGTATGAGTGTAAATGGGTGTGTATGGATGTTTCCCAGAGATGGGTTGCAGCTGGAAGGGCATCCGCTGCGTAAAACATATGCTGGATAAGTTGGCGGTTCATTCCGCTGTGGCGACCCCAGATTAATAAAGGGACTAAGCCGAAATGAAAATGAATGAATGAATGAATCATACACCCGGTGCAAAAAGGCACAACACGGGTATGGTGTGATTTGTTGCTATTTTCAGAACAGCACAACAGTAATTTTCACGTTTTGCGTCACGTTGTTTAAATAGCGAATCCATTTGCACCACTTTGTGGACTCATTTGTTTTCCGGTCTAAAAAGGAGGTGCGTTAATGCGCATTGTTGGCGCGTTGCTATTTTGAGGAATTGAAATAGATCGCACCACTGACCAACTGAAAGCAGGTCTAAAGTCCAGAACAGAGCTTGTTAGTTGTGTGCCTTAAATGCCTACACATTGCTTAATACACATAGGATGTACAGCAAGACAGAAATATCTTTACAAATGAAAAAAAATAAAAGGATTAAATGTTACAAAAATGATTATTTTCTACATACAGTGCTCAGCATATATAAATACACCCCCCAAAAATCTCTCATTTAAATTAATATGTTCTAAAGGACAATATTATATTTGTGCATATACATTAGTTTAGTCAGTACTGAAGCCAAATCTGGAGCTAACCTAACAAAATAACTTACAATAATAATTTATGTTAGGGAAAAATATTAAATAAAATTTTCTAAAATAGCAAAAATCAAGAAAAACAAAAAATATATAATTTTGTTGAAATTTTATAGTTTGTAATTTTTTTGCAATTTTTTGCATGAATTTAAATGTATTATCTTTCCATTTCTAAAGCTGTTCTGTGACTAAAATATTATTTGAATAAATATATCTGTTTAATAAATTTGTTTTGTTTAAATGCAGCAATAAATATTACCCATATTCACTGAGAAATTGATAAAAATATAAATTTTCAAAATGGGGTGTACTCATATATGCTGAGCACTGTAAATATCCTCGCGCTGCAGATGGTCTGTTTAACTGTTTTCTCGCTAGTGAAGCCTTCAATTTTTCCACTTACAACGTCCGCCATGTAAATAGCAAATGCGCCATGGCGTGACGCAACTGACTCTTAAAGTCATTGGTTTAATACAAACATATGCTCAAAACACACCCATAACTCATTAAGAGAATAAGCACAACCCTGTTAGACGATGCGACAGGGCGCAAACCTTATTTTTCCATCCTTAAAATAGCAAAAGTGGATTCGGACTTAATTTCGGATTCTTAATGCTTTTGCGCCATGTGCTTTAGACTTTGCACCTATATTATTAAAATAGAGCCACAAAAACAGCGGCTATTATGAGAAAATTAAAGTGTTTTTCACCCTTGATTGATGTAAACCTATTTCAAGAGACCTCCACAACAAAATAAACAGCTTTAAAAGAGCATAAGCCAACAGTATCAATCATCCTTTTTCATATGCAAAACGGATTTCCTCTTTACTTTTTTTAAAGAAAGATGTTATACAGGTCTGGAATAATCTAAGAGATAAAAAACAAATAAATAAGAGATAACCTAAAAAACTCTAAACTAACTGGTTTTATATTAAAGTAGGTTTTAACATCAGTGAACCAACTTCTATAACAAAAATATAATCTTTAGGGGCTAATTCATGTACAGATAGTGGTTTATCACTTAGAAACTTAGAAAATAATGAAAATAACAATACTTTTTAATGAACTACTATGTTAATACAGAAATAGACAACATTCATTCATTCATTCATTTTCTTTTTGGCTTAGTCCCTTTATTAATCTGGGGTCGCCACAGCGGAATGAACCGCCAACTTATCCAGCATATGTTTTACGCAGCGGATGCCCTTCCAGCTGCAACCCATCACTGGGAAACATCCACAGACACTCATTCACACATATACACTACGGACAATTTAGCTTACCCAATTCACCTATACCGCATGTCTTTGGACTTGTGGGGTAAACCGGAGCACCCGGAGGAAACCCACGCCAACACGGGGAGAACATGCAAACTCCACACAGAAATGCCAACTGACCCAGCCGAGGCTCGAACCAGTGACCTTCTTGCTGTGAGGCGATTGTGCTACCCACTGCGCCACCGTGAGGCAGAAATAGACAACATACATTATTCATTCTTATTGCACGAATAGTTTTTTTCAATGAGCTGAATGACATTAAGGACAGCTTTACCTTAGGTCAAATAAAGGATAGAGAACAAAAAAAAAGTTGCATGATAATAACCCTTGTTGGTTGGCCTGTATGCATTTGAATTATATGGATTTGTATAAATTTATTTCACAAATTGTGATGCATTAAAATGCAGCACTTTCTGAATTTGAATATACTATAATGTCAATTTAATACATTTCAGTGAAGCCCAGTCTTCCCAATGGCACTACTCCAGCAGTCAATGAGTGCGCTATGACCTGTTCACCTCCTGCTTCTTCACCACGAGTTTCGACATCTCATCCTACAGCACAACAGAAATGCAACCCCCGTGCAAAATGCAACGGACACAAACACCCTCCCAGAAAACAAATGTCCTCCACCTCGCAGAGCCAGCAGAGTTTCAACGGCGATGCATCTCAGATTCAGAGAGTGGCTGGAGACGGTAAGAAAAGCAGTATACAGTTGAAATCAAAATGAATAGCCCTCCTGTGAAATTTTAACTCTTTGAAAAATATTTCCCAAGTGTTTCTTAACAGAGAGAATTTTTTGTTAACACATTTTTAAACATAATAACTAATTTCAGTAACATTTTAGAATAATGGTTAGTTAATGCACTGTTAACATGAACTAACATTATTTAATTTAAATAACATTAACTAACGTTAACAAACATGAATAAATGCCATAACAAATGTATTATTAATAATAATAATAATAATAATAATAATAATAGTTTTGTTCATGTTAGTAAATACATTAACTAAAATTAAGGGACCCTTATTTTAAAGTGTTAGCCTAATTTCTTTTGTGGCATTTAAATACACTGTTACACTGTTATTTCTGCCTATTTTGGGTTTTTTTTGTTGAATCAAAGGAACATTTATTGTCATCTAAACTTACAAGAGTCAAACTGACTAAAATATTAAGTTAAAATTTGTATAACTAAAAACATTGGTTGAAACCCGATTAACTGATTAATATTAGTTAATGAAGGGTGGCACAGTGGCTCTGTGGTTTGTCGCCTTACAGCAAGAAGGTCTGTGTGGAGTTTGCATGTTCTCCCCGTGTTGGCGTGGGTTTCCTCCGGGTGCTCCGGTTTCCCCCACAGTTCAAAGACATGCGCTATAGGTGAATTGAATAAACTAAATTGTCTGTATGAGTGTGTTTGTGAATGACTGTGTATAGGTGTTTCCCAGTACTGGGTTGCAGCTGGAAGGGTATCCGCTGTGTAAAACATATGCTGGAATAGTTGGCGTTTCAATCCGCTGTGGCGACCCCTAATAAATAATGGACTAAGTCGAAGGAAAACGAATGAAAGAATGAATGAATATTAGTTAAAGAAACATTTCCTTTCATAACTTTTTGTCATATCATTTTTTACAGTGTACTTAACTAGGTTATTGAGTTAACTACACTTATACTTTATATTAAGTTAAACTTTGAATAACTAAGAACATGTAGTTAAACCCGATTAACTGATTTATATTAGTCAAAAATATTTTTAAAATGTTTAGTAAATTAAAATAAAGTAGGGGCGCACGGTGGCGCAGTGGGTAGCAGGATCGCCTCACAGCAAGAAGGTTGCTGGTTCGAGCCTCAGCTGG
Source organism: Danio choprae (assembly GCA_903798125.1). Taxonomy (NCBI): domain Eukaryota; kingdom Metazoa; phylum Chordata; class Actinopteri; order Cypriniformes; family Danionidae; genus Danio; species Danio choprae. The sequence goes on from CAIGQW010000259.1 coordinate 11,746,697, forward strand.
GTCAGTTGGCGTTTCTGTGTGGAGTTTGCATGTTCTCCCCGTGTTCGCGTGGGTTTCCTCCGGGTGCTCCGGTTTCCCCCACAAGTCCAAAGACATGCGGTATAGGTGAATTGGGTAAGCTAAATTGGCCGTAGTGTGTGTGTGTGAATGAGTGTGTTTGGATGTTTCCCAGTGATGGGTTGCAGCTGGAAGGGCATCCGCTGCGTAAAACATATGCTGGATAAGTTAGCGGTTCATTCCGCTGTGGCGACCCCAGATTAATAAAGGGACTAAGCCAAAAAGAAAATGAATGAATGAATAAAAATAAAGTAGTTATTAGTTTTATTATTGTAACGCCTGGCTGGCAGATAATGACATGACGAATGATATATACAAAAACGAATTTATTGAACACTTACGGGGAACAGATACTGGATGCGGGAAGACAGGACGACACAGGAACAGAACCATACGAATCAGAATACCGGACAACGAAGGACACAGACGAAAGGGTATAAATGGATGAAGGGCTGATTAAGCTAATGAGACACAAGAGATGAACACAGGTGGATCAAATGAACATTGACGGTGGCGGGAAGAGGACAAAGAAAGCACATGATGAAAACAAATGACGACACGGATGAACACTGACAGTACCCCCCCCGCGCCTTCAACAGGAAACAACAAAAAGGATGGTAGAAGGGGAGGGTACAAGGGAGGAGTCCAAAGGAGGGACAGGAAGGGAACTAGAGCAGGAGGACCCAGGACACAGCCAGAAGGATGGCCCCGGGCGGAGTCGAGGAAGGGAGGATCCGGGGAGGAGGAGTGGCTGCTGACTCCGGGGGGCCGACCGAGGGAGACGCCGCTGATGGCGGTGGAGCCCAAGGAAGTGACGGAGAGCCGAAGGGCGAAGGTGACGCCGAGGTTTCTGAGGGCCGGGCGAAGCAGGCGGCTCACCCGAGCAAGGCGACGGCGAGGTTCCGGAAGCCCGCGGTGTAGCCAGAGCGACAGAGGACCAAGGTGTAGCTGGAGGGATGGAGGAGCTCAACGCAGCCGGTGGGACGGTGCGATGAGGTGCAGCCGGAAGAGTGGAGTCCAGAGGCGAAGGAAGGGCGACGACTGACCAAGGTGGAGCCGGAGGGACAAGGGAGCCTGGCGGAGCTGGTGGGCGGACGGCCCACGACGAAGACGAGGGAGGAGTGAGCCAACGCGGAGCCCTAGGGTCGAAGGGCCGAGGTGGAGTCCGCAGCTCGGAGGCCGTAGGAGCTGACGCTGGGTGACACCCTCCAGAGGGTGACGCAGACAGGCAGCGCCCACAAGCGAGCTCCATTTCCGTAGCTGGACTGTGAGCTGGGGGGCTGGCTGACTGCAGCAGTGCTGGAGCTGGATGACTGGCTGCAGTTCTGGGGGACCGTGGGAAGCTACTCATGACCTTGGAGCTGAGGCTTTTTTCGAGAGGGAAGATTAAAAAACTGTGTAGGAACAGTTGGTTGCTGCCTGAAAACAGCGGAAGGAAATTGCTGCCTGAAAACAGCGGATGATTAAAATGAACGCTCCAGAAGCCAATGAGTAGCCTCCCAGTGTCCAGCCGCTGTCCATCTGCATAGGGGGGGGGCGGGACTCTCGCTAGTGTCGCGGGTATCTGCCAGGACTCCCCCTCTTGGCGGTGTTGCCGGCTCGCACACCTGGTCAGACGGGATTTTAAGCTCCTCCATCTCAGCCTGATTCCGCTCTGTCGCTCTAGGGGGCGCTGGCTCATCAGGTGGGGGTGGCTCTCCATCTGCAGTGGGCTCTGGCAAGCGCTCCCTGCAGGAGGATGATGTTGCCGGGCTGGTCACTGGGTCTGGAGTGGCACTGATGAGATCCTCCAGGAAGGCGGTGAGTAGAAATATTTTACTCGCCAGTGTCCACTCCATAATTGCAAACGATGTTGCCCCGAGGACCATCTTCGGGCGATCGTGCTCTGCTAGAGATGATGGGCGTGCAGAGCATGTCGCCCGGAAAGCTGTTCACAGTCGCTCTGATATGGTCCTCAGGGCTGCTTTCCCCCTGCTCCAGCAGGCGGTGAAGAGAAATGGGAAGGTGGGTGGGTTCCAGGGAAACACGAGGGGAGAAAAATAAAACACTGAGGGGAAAACAGACTATAAAAAGAAAAACGGGGGAATGCGCGCCGCTATTTTTGGGTCCGGTATTATGTAACGCCTGGCTGGCAGATAATGACATGACGAATGATATATACAAAAACGGATTTATTGAACACTTACGGGGAACAGTTACTGGATGCGGGAAGACAGGACGACACAGGAACAGAACCACATGAATCAAAATACCGGACAACAATAGATACAGACGAAAGGGTATAAATAGATGGGGGATGATTAGACTAATCACACACAAGGGATGAACACAGGTGGAACAGATTGACACTGCTGGTGGCGGGAAAGGCAATACAAAGAAATCACATGACGAAAACAAAGGAAGACACAGACGAACACTGACAATTAGATAAAAAACATTTGTTTTTATGGCTTTTGTACATAATTTTTTACAGTGTAGGCAAGTTATTGGATGATAATGATTTGTTCTGTCAAGAAAAAAATCTTATCAAAAAAAATCTTAAGGGAGCTAATAATATAGACCACAAAACTGTTATATAAAAATATATAAAAACTGCTTTTATTCCAGCCAAACTTAAAAATAAGACTTAAGAAATAGTCATCTCAACTTACATCAGTCAAACTGACTAAAATATTAAGGTAAACTCTGTATAACAAAAAAAAAGTTAAAACCTGATTAACTGATTAATATTAGTTAAAGTAACGTAAATTAATAGATTTGTTTTCATGAATTTTTGTCATATTTTTACAGTGTACTTAAGTTATTGTGATAACTAGGCAAGTTATTGGATAACAGTGGTTTGTTCTGTTGAAACAAACAAACAAACAAAAAAAAACATTAAGGGGGCTTAATTATAAAGGGGCTAATAATACAGACCATAAAACCGTACAAAAATATATATAAAAACTACTTTTACTCCAGCCAAACTCAAGACTCAAGAAATAAGAAAACTTATTATAGTAAATACTGTGAAAATGTCCTTGCTCTCCTAAACATCACTAAGGAAATATTTGGAAAACTAATTTCACACAAATTTGAACTGTATCTGTTGGTTCGATTCATGCTCAGATTTTAATGTCAATATTTTTACGTATATTTAGAGCATGTGGGTCATGTTTGAAAAGCGGCCTCCACCCACAGGGCTATTCGTAAATACAGGGCCAGCTCTTATCTTTCAGCGACACTATGACTGGCCTGTGGATTTATCTTCATGTGTTTAATGCTCCCTTCACGTCAGTGTTTGATAATTCTTTCCGTTAGGTCACACATCTCTGTTTGATGAACTCACACTTAGCCAGACCATAAATATTCTTGCACATAAGATAGTCGTGACTTAAAATACTGAGAGACAATTTAACTGATGTTTTGATAATAGCATGAGTTTGTGACAGTATTTCTAATGTTTTGAAGCAATTCGTATTTAGTATAGTAGTAATAGTATGGTGGCATCACACATTATTAGTGTCAATGTTTTGTATGCTGAAAATATGTGTGTAAACATAAATGATGATAAAGGTCATTAGATAAAATACTATTAAAACTGTGAAAAAAAATCTAAATGTTACTCAATTAATGGTATCAGAATGACTGGAGCATTTAAAAAGAAATTCATATATCTAAAAAAATATCAAAGCATAATAGGGTTGGGAGTATAAAATAAAAATAAATGCAATTTGTAATTTCTAAAATTAGTATTTTCTAACATTGTTTAAAATATATATTTTGTAGATGTATTTTCTTAAAAAAAATAAAATAAAAAAATAAACAAATAAAAAAATATAATATATATATATATATATATATATATATATTATGCCCTTATTATTCATCTCAATATAAT
>CAIGQW010000259.1:11756825-11770272 GCA_903798125.1 Danio choprae
GTGTGTGTGTGTGAGTGTGTGTGTGTATGCGCGTGTGTGTGTGTGTGTGTGTGTGTGTGTGTGTGTGTGTGTGTGTGTGTAGGTGCACTCTAAGAAATGCTGGGTTGTTATAACTGAATGTTGGGTCAAATATGGACACTGTTGGGTAAATATTCTTTAATTAAATTTAAATTACACTATTAAACCCCACAGAGTTTGTCCATATTTGCCCCAAAATTGGGTTATAACAAACCAACATTATTTAGAGTGCATGTGGTGTGTAACTTGTATTCCTCACATTGTGGGAACCAAAATAAGGGGTAGGGGGATAGCATCTGTACAGTCATTATGTCTCTGGGACGTCCCCATATACAGTTGAAGTCAGAATTATTAATTATTGAATTGTGTTTTTAAAAATAATGAAAACAGCTTTTTTTCTAGCCAAAATAAAATAAATAAGGAAAAAATATTATAGGAAATACTGTGAAAAATTCCTTGCTCTGGTAAACCTCAGCTGTAGATAGCTGTACAAGTGTGTGTGTGTGTGTGTGCGCGTGTATGCGTGTGTGTAGATGAGTCTCACCTCCTGGATGGTTGGCTGGCGGGGAGCAGGAAAGGCTGTGTTTATTGTACAGATGTGCCAAGTGGCGTCAACAGGAAGTGGAGGAAGTGACTGAAATGACAGCGCTGGGGAGACAGGATAGTCCCATAAGGCCGAATCAGGCCCGGTTCTGACCCAGCGATCCTGCCCACCATTTCAAAGAGCAGAGCCAGGAAACAGCTTTCAGCATTACTGCACGAAAAGAGACACAGCTTTACAACATCAAAGCCTCAGCGTCACACATGACATCAGAGAGGCTAATGACGGGACCAGATTTTCTGCTTGCAATAATAGCCTTTTTCATCATATACGGTTTTAACATGGTATTGTAATAAGCTGCAAGTGTTACTTTAACAGGTACAGTTCAGTCAGAATTATTAGCACCCCTGAATTATCAGCCCCCCTCTATATTTTATCCCCAATTTCTGTTTTCAAGAAGATTTTTTTCAACACATTTCTGAATATAATAGTTTTAATAACTCATTTCTAATAACTGTTTTCTTTTATCTTTGCCATGATGACAGTATATAATATTTTACTAGATATTTTTCAATATACTATTATTCAGCTTAAAGTGACATTTAAAGGCTTAACTAGGTTAATTAGGCAAGTTAGTTTATTCTGTAGCCAATCGAAAAAATATATTGCTTAAGGGGGCTAATAACATTGACCTTAAAATGGTTTAAAGAAAAAATAAAAACTGCTTTTATTCTAGCTGAAAAAAAAATGAGTAAGACTTTCTCCTGAAGAAAAAATATTATAGGAAATACTGTGAAAAATTCCTTGCTCTGTTAAACATCATTTGGGAAATATTTGAAATATTAAAAAAAATAATAATAATCTGTGTTTAGGTCACAATTCATGCTGTTAACTGGCTTATTACCTAACATTATAAACAGGCGAAAGGTCAGGACAGGTGGCACAACAACATAAACAATAAACTAAAACAAGGGTCAAAAACTCGGCAAGGCAAGAGGATAACGCGTGGAAATGTTCACTTACAGGATACCAGACTCAGAAAAGTGTGTGAGAATGTGAGGTGTATAAATAGTCCAAGCAATGAGTCAATCATGAGCTTTAACTGTGTGACAGTGACTGAATGACTGTGACTGTGTTTGTGTGACAGTGTCTGAATGATTGTCAGCTGTGGCAGGAGTGATGAATGCAAAGACTTCTGGGAGTTACAGTTTATATCAGTGGCAGATGTGTAGTTCTCCAGCGATCTGCAACTGCTAGATTGCTGCTGATCATAACAGTAGTAGTGTTAGTTAATGGCTTGTTAATACCATGAATTGTGACCTAAACTAAAGTGTTACCCATAAAAGTAAACAAATGTTTCAAACTAATTAATTTTCAAAAAGTGTATAAAGTACAATAGATAGCACTTAAGAATAAGATCATTAGTAAACATTTATTTATTATCGAACACCAACAGAGAGAAAGTCACATTTGTTACAGAAGTTATGTTAATGTTAGTAAAGGAAAAAAAACCTTTACAAAGCTGAATTTTATTAGTTATAAGTGCAATTAAATACAATGGTATCATCGATTTTCTTACCATGACGGGAGATGAAGAAAAGGTCTCTATACTCACCATTGGAAAACCCGTTGGTCACGTGAAAAATGGCACAATTAACGATAAATTACAGCTAAGTCTACACAGGAGCTGCTGGGTCACTTTTTGGGACATTTCAGTTGTGGTCTGTGCTATTTGCAGTGCATTTGTGTATTTGCACGTTTTGTGTCAATTTGCATGCGCGCGTGTTGTCAAAATGATGAAGATGTTTTCTTTATTTGTTAATGGTTTTCAATTTGCATGTGCTTCCCAATGCAGTTCGTAACTTTTTGATTTAGTGGGTAATTTGTATGATCTCATTCGTGCAATTGAGAATGATTTTCTCATCTGCCAATGACGACTGGGGTTAGGGGCGGGGTTTAGGGTCACGCCTCCTTTTAAAAATCACACATTTACATGCAACTATATAAATTAGCCACTATACTGACAAAACGTAAAATAGTTGCGCTTCCTTATAAGATCAAGCTGTGTTTTCTTAACTCGCAGCACATTTGAGCTCTCTAAGCCACCGTACAATGAGTTATTAAACATTAACTAAGGAATAAACATCGCTTAAGATTAATAAATGTTTTACAAGTACACTGAAGAATACACAGAATTTTAAAAAGTTACTTTAACTTGTTACGCCTAAAAGAATTATTTTCAACTTAATTTGTTACTGAAAAGTCTAATGAATTAAGTTGAAAAAAAAATCTTTTAGGTGTAACAAGTTGAAGTAATTGGCAGTTCATTCCGCTGTGGCGACCCCTGATAAATCAGGGACTAAGCCAAAGGAAAATGAATGAAGTTGAAGTTATTAGTGTAGTTGTAGTCATTGTCAGTTTAGTTTCATTATCTAGTGTTAACAAATGGAGCCTACACTGTATTCAACATAGGCTCATTCTGACAATGCCGCCGTTCCTTTTCACGCGTACCAGCTGACCGCTTACCTTTGTGCAGTGGTTAAAGTAAAAAACATTCTGAGCCTGAACTTTTTTGGGGGGCGGGGGAGGGGGGTTTGCACGTGTTACCGTCCCGAGAGTTAACAAATATTTGTTGCACATTTAGAGGCCGATGACAAAAAAGCACACAGCTCTGGATAACTTGAAACAGCGACCACAAGTCTCTCCTCCATCATTAAAAGTTCGTCGTAGTAGTAATCCCTGCACTGCTTTCATTTGATTGAAGAATGAAAGACGTGACACGCTTTTTTTTTGCTCGAGCACACAGCACGCAACGGCAAAACATGAGGAGCCCAGAGCGCATAAGCAGCGCATAAAACACTCGCGGCCATTAGTAAACCATTTAAAAGATGCCCCTCTCAACACAAAAAGCGCATTAGCTGTGATCGGTCCCTTATGCAGCCAAACTTTAAAAAATATATAAAATAATTTTTTATACCATTAATCGGTTACAAACGCACCCTTTCAGTTAGCGGTTAAGCGGTTATTTTGAGGCAGGAATTTTATTTGTATTTTTTCCCTGACGGCCGCACACCAGAGATCTGGCACGGTGCCGGAATACTTTAAGCCCTGTCTGTGTGGACGTCTTTTTCATTGTTACCAGTTTGCCCAGTGGCTCGCCGCATTTGACTGTGACAACGGGATTTGAGTCCGGCAAAGAACGGTTCCAGAAAGCGGGTAAGACTAAAACAAAAGCAAAAAAATAAAATAAAACAAGTAAATAACAGGGTGAGATGGTGGTATTATCTGAAGCCGTGGTAAAAATCAGGCTGCCACGAGAGCTTTTCTTTTCCTGGATTGCTTTAGAAAACACTATCGGTTGGGTTTAAGGAAGTGGGTGTACAGGTCAATCGGTGCTTTTGAAAACACTTTCGTTTGGGTTTAGGGAAGGAGGAGCGTGTGTAAGTTAATTAGTTAGTCAGTCAGTCAGTCGACAACGGGAAGACACGAATGGCACTCGCGAGAGAAATTTGAGATCTTAAAAAGCATACACAGCGACCTCTGGTGGATTCACTAAAAAAACGTACCTCCTGGGAAGTATTTGGTGCTCTCCAGAAATGTATATAGAGGTACGTATTCAAAATGAGCCTGGGTTGACTGTATTTGTAAAGTGTTAATGAACACCAGGCCTGAATCAGAATATTTTCAATATTTTGGGCATGTCGTAGGCCAGAGTAACATGAGAAAATGCTCAGGATTGAAAATAAATGGCATATTAAGTGCCTTCAAGTATTTGGTGCTGTGATGATGAACACCGCTGCAAACTAAATATCTAAATATTCTTAAAGCCATTGTAAAAGCATAAATAATAAATAATTATTCACATTAAAAATATGATGCATGTTCATTATCACAGTATACTGTATTGATTATCAGCACATCATTAGTATAGTAGCTCTCTTCTGGTTAGATCATTCATCGCATTTGATTTCTGTACCAGAAATTATACCTAAATCCATATTTTACTCGATTTTATTTTAGTCACTTGCACAATTAATGTAGCAGTGAATCTGCTGTGGTCTGTGACGTGTTTTCCCGAGGGTCTGCGTGATGCGAGCGCGACCACAATCCTGCTTTTGTTCATTGAAGGTTTTGGAGAAGAAAGAGCGCTGACGTTGGTGAGACTCTCATCCGTGAAGAACAACAAACTCTGCAGATTCTTCAGGGCTGAGGAGAACCACAACATTCAGGACGGCGAGAAGAAATAACCAGAACTTCCTTTATTTACCCTTTCGAGATTCGAAACCACACCTAACACTAGTCTGTCCTTATTTCTGTTTGTTGAACACTGGTAAATGTGACAAATAGGGAACAATATTGAATTAAAGTTTAAATCAAGAAAAGAATCAATACATATTCATTTAATTAGATTAAATATTATTTAAATTATATATTATAACTAATTATAATAACAACTAGTTTCTAATTATTATTATTTTGTCTTTGCCATGATGACAGTACATAATATTTTATTATATTTTGTAAGATACTTGTGCATTGGACAACAGTGGATTGTTCTGTAACCAATCAGAAAAATAATAATAATTATAATATTGACCTTAAAAATTGTTTTAACAAATAAAACAATTTTCTTTTAGTTTCTTTTTAAAAAGACTTTCTACAGATTTAAAAACAAAAAGTAAAAAATATTACAATTTCACAGGAGATATATATATACACACAGACCACTTTATTAGGTACACCTGTCCAACTGCTCCTTAACGCAAATTTCACATGGCAGCAACTCAATACATTTAGGCATGAAGACATGGTCAACACGATCTGCAGCAGTTCAAACTGAGCATCAGAATGGGGGAGAAAGGTGACTTTGAATGTGGCATGGTTGTTGGTGCCAGACGGGCTGGTCTGAGTATTTCAGAAACTGCTGATCTACTGGGATTTTCACGCACAACCATCTCTAGGGATTACAGAGAATGGTCTGAAAAAGAGAAAATATCCAGTGAGCGGCAGTTCTGTGGGCGCAAATGCCTTGTTGATGCCAGAGGTCAGAGGAGAAAGCTCAAACCAGTCTGACCAGATAGAGAGGCAACAGTAACTCAAATAACCACTCGTTACAACCGAGGTATGCAGAAAAGCAACTCTGAGTGCACAACACGTCCAACCTTGAGGCGGATGGGCTACAGCAGCAGAAGACCACACCGGGTGCCACTCCAGTCAGCTAAGAACAGGAAACTGAGGCTACAATTCGCACAGACTCACCAAAATTGGACAATAGAAGATTGGAAAAATGTTGCCTGGTCTGATGAGTCTCGATGGTAGGGTCAGAATTTGGCATCAACACCATGAAACCATGGATCCATCCTGCCTCAACGGTTCTGGCTGCTGGTGGTGGAGGTGTAATGGTGTGGGGGATTTTTTCTTGGCACACTTTGGGCCCATTAGTACCAATTGAGCATTGTGTCAACGCCACACCCTAGCTGAGTATTGTTGCTGACCACGTCCATCCCTTTATGACCAGTGTACCCATCTTCGGATGGCTACTTCCAGCAGGATAACGCGCCGTGTCATAAAGCGCGAATCATCTCAGACTGGTTTCTTGAACATGATAATGAGTTCACTGTACTCAAATGGCCTCCACAGTCACCAGATCTCAATCCAATAGAGCACCTTTGGGATGTGGTGAAATGGGAGATTTGCATCATGGGTTTGCAGCCGACAAATCTGCAGCAACTGCGTGATGCTATCATTTCAATATGTACCAAAATCTCTGAGAAATATTTCCAGTACCTTGTTGAATCTATGCCTCGAAGGATTAAGGCAGTTCTGAAGGCAAAAGGGGGTCCAACCCGGTACTAGTAAGGTGTACCTAATAAAGTGGCCGGTGAGTGTAAAACATAAATTTAATGGTATCTATATACAGTATATGTTAATATATATCATAATTTAAAGTATCTAAAGTTAAAAAAACTAATTAAATTGTTCAAATTAAAATATCTTCAACCCGGTGCACGAGTCATATGTAACTGTTCTAAATTAAAATACAACAATTTAATGAAATTAATAGTTTAATTAAAGTATAATACTGAGGTTAATTATTAAGAAAAAATATTATACCTATTTGATAACAAAATCACTAGCTAGGTTTTAATCAGCTGCCATAAACAGCTATCATAGCCTGTCCTCTATAACACAGACAATTCATTTATGATTTATGATTCAATTACTCTGGGATCCTGATTGTTTTCACACTTGGAAATTAATTCTGGCCTGCCTACAAAGAGCTAATAAAATCAGCCCTGTTTGGCATCTCATCTCAAAACAAAGACACACTTTCAGCCCGAGAGCTTTATTTCCTCTCTGTGATAAATACTCTCCCTGATGGAGGATACGCTGAACTATTAAAGCATAGTTCACCCAAAAATAAACACTTACTCACTATTTACTCTCCCTTAAGTGATTCCAAACCTTTATGAGTTTCTTTTTGTCTGTTTAACACAAAAGACAATATTTTGAAGAAAGCTTAAAGCCTGTAACCATTGACTTACATTGTCGGAAAAACAAATACTATGGAAGTCAATGGTTACAGGTTTCTAGTTTTCCTCAAATTATCTTAATTTGTGTTCAACTGAAGGAAGAAATTTAAAGGTTTGAAACAATTAAAAGTAAATGATGACAGAATTTAAATTTCTTTGGGGGGTGAACTATGCCTTTAAATGTCTATTTATCTCTAGTTCAGCCATGTATATTTGTCTATTTATGTATAGTTTACCCCAAAAAAATTAACATTTACTCACTATATACTCTCCCTCAAGTGTGTTTCCAAACTTTTATGAATTTTTTCTTCTTCTGATAAACACAAAAGACGATATTTTGAAGAATGCTGAAAGACTGTAACCATTGGCTTCAATAGTAGGAAAAACAAATGGAAGTCAATGGTTACAGGTTTCCATTCATTTTCTTTTCAGCTTAGTCCCTTTATTAATCTGGGGTCGCCACAGTGGAATGAACCACCAACTTATCCAGCACATGTTTTACGCAGCGGATGCCCTTTCAGCTGCAACCCATCACTGGGAAACATCCACACACACTCATTCACACACATACACTACGAACAATTTAGCTTACCCAATTCACCTGTACCGCATGTCTTTGGACTTGTGGGGGAAACCGGAGCACCCGGAGGAAACACACACAAACACAGGAAGAGCATGCCACACACAGAAATGCCTCTTCAAATTATATTATTTTGTGTTCAACTGAATGAAGAAACTCCTAAAGGTGTGGCATGAACATGAACACACAGAAATGCCAACTGACCCAGCCGAGGCTCGAACCAGCGACCTTCTTGCTGTGAGGCGATCGTGCTACCCACTGCGCCACTGTGCAGCCACAGGTTTCCAGCTTTCTTCAAATTATATTATTTTGTGTTCAACTGAATGAAGAAACTCATAAAGTTTTGAAACAAGTAAAGGGCGAGTAAATAAGGACAGAATTTTCATTTTTGGGTGAACTCTTACTTTAAATGTCTATAATGCACAGTAGGTTCAAATAATGAACAGTCTATAAAACAAAAACCTAAAAATGTAAAGTTACAATGTTATATTTTATTAAATGTTCCATATAATGTTATAAAATGTTCAAATTTGTAATATTCAGAAGAAACTTTAAGTAAAGATCATCAAGTTGTAGGCCTATTATTATATTTTTAACTTCATGTTGGTAGGCTATGTTTTTGAAGTTGGCCTACAACTGTTTTGATACTGAAATGGACAAAAAAAGCTAGATTTAGTTTTGTTATTTTCATCTGGTCTCATTCATGGAAGCCTCAAGAACAGGGGATAATGTACTTATACGATTTTCTGAAACTTCATTGATGTCTGAAGGAGTTAAAACAGCAGATGAGAAGATCTGGATGTTGTGAGTGACACTAAAAACACCAAGCTACAAAACTAACAACTTTAATACGCGAAATTGAGATTTGAGAAGAAAGATGGAACAACTATAATGACATGCTGTTATTTTGTGTTCAGGCGAAAGACTCACACAGGACAACCACACTGCAGTGACGAGTTTGACAAACACGACACATACAGAAACACATACAGAAAGATATAAGGACAATCAGAAACAATTACCTGTAATTTCACTGATAAGTCCAAACTATTTAACTTAGTTATTCGGTCTTGGAAGTCCAGAGTTGATAAACTGATTTTAAATGAGGTGATGTGAGTGACGTGTGGTTTTCCCGCCCTCTGCTGGACAAATAACAGCAGCGAGGAACTTTTTTGGATGTTTTATTGTTTTTATTCGGTAATAGGGATGTTTTTGGTAAAATTGCTCAAATTCGAAAAAACATTCCCAATAACAGTGTACATCGAGTAGTACACACAGTCAGAAAAGATCGTAATAATACGACTTGATGTTTCGTGTTATTATCAATGAGCTTTTAGCCTATTAGCTAACTTTTCATATGCTATAGGTTGTTTGCAATCACGTGGTTCTGGTGACGCGCGAAATTCAGATAGGAGACAGAGGAATTCAGAAGTGCCCTGGTCACATAAATTGGAGTAGTTTGGTAAGTATGGTATTATTTTACACAAAACCCTCCATATTTTACGATGCATATAGAATATTGCATATATTTGTTCACTGTATTTTAAGGTTTTATTTGTGTTACGATCTGTTTGGTCCATGTTCCTTCTGAATAGCTCATTTTATTCCACTGGGTGGCAGTAAAGTAGTTTTAATCTGGTTTTGAACAAAATAAAAAGTTTATGTCTTATAAATATGACTAGGTCATATTATTATTATTATTATTATTGTTGTTGTTATTGGGTATTTAAATGTTAATTTAAAATTATTCAAAACAGTAATTACCATAAATAATGCTGTTTTACACTTATTGTCCTCTTTAATTCCAGCATAAAAACATGAGATCAGAAAATCACTAGAAAATGAGTCATCTACTTCTGCAAATGAACTCTTGATATATTTTTATCATTCCTCATTCCTCAGACCATTGTGTTGTAAATAAATGTCTTCTCTCCTCTATTTCACCCTCTGGAAATATTTTGAAAAGAATTAAATTATTCACAGGAGGACTAGGACAAATAAAAACACAACTCAGGTGTTCAGAAAGAGTATATTTTATTTAGTTTGACCTTCAAAATCATCTGAAAACAACGAGCGGAAAGATAAACTTACGGATAACGTTAGAAAGAAAACGTGAAAGCCATTATAATGTGCGCGCGCATGATAGATGGCGGTGGTCTTGAGCGTGTTGTGCTGAATCGCGGCTGGCTTCACCGCAGCGCAACACGCAGTTAAAAGAAGTCTTCATTGTTCAATAATCCTGCTAAAATAAAAGAAAACATCACAACATTCCAACAAACAGGCACACATTTATCATGGTTTCTATTTTAAACTATAGTAAACTAAAGTTTGAAACTATAGTTTAAAATAGACGATGAGTGGGCCACGCTGCTCCCACCCACCATAACCCTGGCAGCGGGGTCCCACTACCGGCCTCCCGTGTTTCCCTGAGGGTCCTCAGGGCCCGTGTTGCTCCCTGCCTAGGGTGCACGGGCCGCCTCGCCCCAGGGAGTGCACGAGTTAACCGGGCGCCAGTCCGTGCCGGTAACACCGGAATGTTGCTCGGCGGCACATTTCGAGCAATAAACACGTAATATTCTTCGCGATGTTGCGTTTACGTACACAAACCGCGAAGAACTACAGCACAGACGGCCAGAGTGAAGCTTCACGAAGCGGACTTCGTGAGATTGGCGTGGCTCCACTCGTACCGTCGGTATTGAACTCACCTTGGTCAAGTACAAACAGCAACACCTTGAGAACTGACAGAACTGAGGGAGAACCGACGAGCTTTATGACAATGCAGATCGAATGTTTAGAACGCGACGTCACTGGCTGAGAAGTGACCTCAATCTCCTTATAAGTGCTGAAGTTTAGCACGCACACACACACACACACACACACACACACACACACACACACATAGGGCTTGACATTAACTTTTTTGATCACCAGCCACCATGGCTAGTAGTTTTCCAACATTACTAGCCACTCGTCACTTTCACTAGCCACAATTTTGTTGTTGGAAAAATAGATTTTACATGCATAAATTTGACTTCGGCATGCTAATAGTGCTTGATTAAAGTTTTGTGTGATGTCCACATGGCTCCTCATTCATTTCACTTTTTGTGTGTTGTGTATGACCTTGCTCAATGAGCACGAGCACATGGGCTGTGGTTTCATAGTGTCGCATTGCATTTAGTTTTGTTTCACAAGTCTTTCCAGGGCTCAACACTAAGGATTTACCCTTTTTTTTTTCTCTGGCCGCACCAAACTAATTATTTCCTTGCCACATGTTTTAACAATGTGTCAAAACAAGTAAATGTTTTTTTTTTAAACATTTTCTAAATTTATGCACAGTGCAGTGGTTTGTGGTCCCAGACAAACACACACACGTGCATATATATATATATATATATTCATTCATTCATTTTCATTTCGGCTTAGTCCCTTTATTAATCTGGGGTCGCCACAGCGGAATGAACCGCCAACTTATCCAGCATATGTTTTACGCAGCGGATGCCCTTCCAGCTGCAACCCATCTCTGGGAAACATCCATACACACCCATTCACACTCATACACTAGGGACAATTTAGCTTACCCAATTCACCTGTACCGCATGTCTTTGGACTTGTGGGGGAAACCGGAGCACCCGGAGGAAACCCACGCCAACACGGGGAGAACATGCAAACTCCACACAGAAATGCCAACTGACCCAGCCGAGGCTCGAACCAGCGACCTTCTTGCTGTGAGGCGAACGCGCTATCCACTGCGCCACCGTGAGGCCCTATATATATATATATATATATATATATATATATATATAAAATAAAGTCACCCGGTCCGCTTATTTTCACCTTCGAAATATAAACCGTTTACGTCCTTCTCTCACATCTCATTCAACTGCCATTCTTGTTCATAGCTTAGTCACTTCCCGGTTAGACTACTGTAATTCCCTTCTGTTTGGCCTCCCTAATAAAACCCTTCATAAATTACAACTGGTACAAAACGCTGCAGCCCGTATTATCACAAAAACCCCCTCTATCTCTCACATCACACCCATTCTACAACAGCTTCACTGGCTTCCCATCTTTTACAGAATTAATTATAAAATACTTCTTCTCACTTTTAAAGCCATCCACAATCTTGCTCCTCCATACCTCACTAGTCTTGTTCATATCGCCACACCCTCTCGAACACTCAGGTCTTCTTCTTCCATTCACCTCACTGTTCCCCCTGTCCGTCTTGTCACCGTGGGGAGCAGAGCCTTCAGCCACTCTGCTCCTCAGCTTTGGAATTCACTTCCTCCTGATCTCCGTAATTTAAACTCTCTTTTACAATTTAAATCCAAACTCAAAACACATCCGTGTAGAGCAGCCGACTCTCTTTAACTCAACCTCACTTTTTAAAAAACTTTTATTGTATTGTATTGACTTTTATTGTGTTTTTATTTGAACTGTCTGTTCTTGCTGTCCTGTACGGTGACCTTGAGTGTCAAGAAAGGCGCCTTTAAATAAAATGCATTATTATTATTATTATTATATATTCAATAGCAATAAATCTATTTGCTCAAGCCCAGCTGAAAACAGTAAACAACAACAACAACAACAATAGAAACCACCAGAGGAACTCATATCAACAGCCAAAATATATATATATCAGCACATATTTGTCACTCCTATGGTTTTCAAGAATATGTACATGCCGCCTTTTCTTCCGTTTTCCTTGAACTTTTCCCCCTTTGAGGAGTCGTATAAAAGCTGTTTGACATTTCTTATTTTGGCCGATTTAAACAATTATAAACAACATAAAACAGAAACATTTGGATGTTCTGATAGCGACTCCTCCATCTGACTTTCGAGCGTCATCAATCACCTCATCTGACAACAACCTATATTTTTTTCTTTACCCAAATTTTGTCGTACTTGTGTTTCAGGGCTGAAAGAAATATGAGTTTCTACGCCTAATTTCTGAGGTAAATGTAACGTAATGTGGGTGATATTTTACTTGGAATCAAATACAATCAAATCAGTTGAACTGATTGATTGAATGAATTCAAATCAGTAGTCAATGAATCAATGAATTATCAAATAAATAGTATTAATAAAAGGCATATTTTCTAGCAGCTTTAACATTTTATCATTATTATTATTTTATTTTTTGCTCTAAGGGGGGGAAATCTGAATGAAGACAATGCTATATAAGTTTATTATTCATATGACAAATTTAAATGAATTGCTAGTAACTTTAATCTGAATTGAATCATTAATGATATTTACAAAAATATAACATTCATTTCCTTCGGCTTAGTCCCTTTATTCATCAGGGGTCGCCACAGCGGAATGAACTGCCAACTTATCCAGCATATGTTTTACGCAGCGGATGCCCTTCCAGCCGCAACCCAGTACTGGAAAACACCCATACACTCTTACATTCACACACACTCATACACTACGGCCAATTTAGTTTATTCAATTCACCTATAGCGCATGTGTTTGGACTGTGGGGGAAACCGGAGCACCAGGAGGAAACCCACACGAACACGGGGAGAACATGCAAACTCCACACAGAAACACCAACTGTTCCAGCCGGGACTCGAAGCAGCGACCTTCTTGCTCTGAGGCAGTGCTGACCACTGAGCCACTGTGTCGCCCCAAAAGACAACATATTTAATAATAAATAATAAAAATAAGAATTAATTTAAACTATCATAAAGCTTTTATAATATCATTTTTTCTTTGTGCTTTACTGTTATCTCCAACCCTCTCCCCCTCAGTCAGAACATGGTTTCATAAGCA
>CAIGQW010000259.1:11777701-11793744 GCA_903798125.1 Danio choprae
TATATATATATATATATATAAAATACGTATTTTATTTCAGTTAGTTGCCAAGGAGTTTTCTTTTAGCACTTTCATTTAGCTTTACTTGATGTACTAAAATAACAACCAAAAATAAATATATATTACTTATATCAAATCCTTACTTAAAACAATATTGCCTACAATAATTTTCCACCAACAGTCAAACTATGTGTACGCCTTTTTGACCGTGTACTTGTCTACAACGTGTCTACACGTGTGTGTAATGTGTTTTTTTTCTTTACGTATTTATTGTCCTTCACATATTTATTGTCTTTCACATATTTATTGTCAACATTGCTAATAGTATATTGTTTTGTTTTTGGAGTATGTTGTTGTATTTTGCACTGTCTGGAGCAAGCACCTAAGCTTTTTACTCATCATAGTACATGTGCTGCTGATAATGTGACAATAAAAGTGATTTGATATATATATATATATTTATTTTTTTATAATTTTTATGTTTGGTTGTTATTTTATATATTTATATATAAAGTTTATGTTTTTACTTGTAGAATTTTTGTTTTCATTTTAATATTTATTTCATTTTATTATTTTCATATTAATATATAATATTTATTTAATATTTATTTCTTAGAAATTTTGCGTTAAATACTATTAAAATGAAAACAAAAACTCGGAAAGTAAAAACTTTATTTCAAACCCCAATAAAACTACAAAGGCGTTCAAAGACACTAAAAATAATACTGGAACCAGCTAACCAGTGATTTCTGATCTGTAGTATTTAAGTTCACCTTTAAATTAACTACATAAGATTCACAAACCATATCTACTCTGCGATCATTAAAATCTAATAACAAATCTCATAAATCGATGCTAATGCTTTACATGTGCTCCTAAAACATTGATCTTATTTTTTATTGCATGCATTATAGTAACTGAGGATCACTGAGTGTCTTTTAATTAGTCACAAGTTCTGCAAAAGCATAAATAAACACTGATACACTAATGAATCATACGGAGTTATGACTGTACTCTAACATTAGCTATGTTTCCATCCAAAAATGCTAGCTAAATTTATGTGCAAAACAAATTTTTTTTTAAAAAGCACATAAAATATTATCGAATAATGCATTGTTTCCATTTCATAATGTGCATACTGAAATTTATTGGTTAAAAGTGTTCCCACCATAGTTTATGCAATAAAAGTTGTTTTATTGTCGCACCATAGTTTCTTATCAAATAAAAAGTTTGTCCTAGTTTGTGGTAATTGTCCTACTTATGCACAAGTTATTTTTTTTTTTTATGCACATTTTCAAAATGTATGCATCTTTGTGTTTCCATCAAGCATTTATTTTATGGGATATTCCAAAATGCGCATAAAAATAGGTGGATGAAACATAGCTAGTGTCTGTGCATGAACTGGGAACTGCTGTGAAACTGGGAAATGGCAAATGTGGTGTGTAACTGCTGATACACTCAGACTGACTCGTGTAAGACGGGTGACAGAGAAATAAGGAAGAGGAAGCAGAGCAAAATAAAGAGCTACAGACCGCTCAGTTCTCTCTTGACATTCTGCAGGTCTGCAGGGCAGGAGTTGCTGACGGTGATGGTGGGCGCCGCCATGCCCTGACTGCTGTACACATCCAGGAGGTTCCCTGAGACCGGCAGCTGTTGAAAACCAATCACAACGCATTAAACCAGGACCCCGCCCACTGCATTATCTAGACAAGAAGACCCCACATTAAGACATGGTGCGGCGGGTGGATAACATTCATTCAGTTCAGATAACCATAAACATGAGCCTTCATATCTGAGGGGTGACATCTTTCACAATGGATAAACGGCTGTGTGTGCATGTGCGCTGCTGAAGTGGTCAAACTAAACAAGGAAAGGAGTATTATAGATGCAAAAAAACAATCAATAAAAATACATTTGGGGGGCAAAACTTTCAAATTTGTAATACTTCCCTCATTAAAAGCATAAAAAGAGCGCATAACCACAAACAAACTGCTTTGCTCTTGTTTAATAAGTGCATTAAAACTACAAACTCTTAACCGATATGTCAGAAATGTTTACAATTATTTAACCACTGACCAAAATTCCATAAGCATGTGTGAAGTTTCGAACACGCAGAGTTACCAGCAAACATTCAGCCGTCCTGACAAAACAGAGCAAGCCTGAAAGATGACTTCTCATTTGAGCAAAACAAATAGCTGACACCTGTACAGGATTTGCATAAAATCCATTCATTCTTCTTCTGAATCGGCTCTTTAAAACAAGCATACGCTCAAACAGTTCCATTAGATCGTTCACAACATGCTATGGTTATTTAGACACATTATGCTGCCTCTACTGCAAAAAACTAAATCCCAACCCTACCATCTCCAGCAGAAAGTGAAAGCACAAGAAGTTAAAATGCACTCAATTTACCTCAATCTTGCCTTTTTTCTTTTCATTCTCCGGCAGTAAAACCAGAATCCTCATCGTCTCTTACACACCCAAGTGCTTCCTCTATCTGAGTCTCTCCGTAAAAAAAAGGACGTTTAAAAATGGGGAAATATCTCTTGGAGTATTAAAAAAGGCAAACACTTGCCACAGAAATCAGCCTGCGTGCACACACACACACGCACACTCACACACATACACACACGTTCAGTCGGCATGCATGTGTGAGCGCAGCAGCCCTCCGTCACTCCAACCACGCCCATTGTGAGCCATGTGTCAGAAGTTTATATTTGCTTCCAGTGTTTCAAGCCCACATTCAACTCAAACGTCCCGAATGCAAAACACTGAACTGACAATACACCGAGTTAACCTTTAATCGCGACTGATTACACAACAGCCTGAGCTCCGCCCGGACTCAACTGAAAATTACTGATTTGAAAACCGAAATTATATTTCCAAAGCAATGGCGTGTCAGAGCAGGATCCGCTTGGAGACAAATTAGCATGCGAAAGACTAAGGCAGAACTGTGGGCTTCAATTAATTACCAGCAATTATGACAAATATGGAAGCTTTACCACAGAATTAGAATAGAGAGAGAGAATTAAAGAATTAAAATGGTATTAGTCACTTAGAATTGTTAGTTTACATAGTGACTTTTTATTTCACAACTTTTTTTTTTCTACACAAATGGTGAGTTAAAGGCATAGTTTACCCCAAAATGACAATTTACTCACTTCATGAGGTTCCAAACTTGTTGTTGAACACTAAAGAAGTTATTTTGAAGAAAGCTGAAAGTATGCAACCGTTGACTTTCTTAGTAGGAAAAACTAATACTATGGTACTGTACTAATACTATACTATATACTTATACTAATACTACAAGTCAATGGTTACCGGTTCACAGTTTTCTTCAAAATACAGTTGTTGCTAGATCAGATATGGTTGTGGCCGGATGTTAACGAGAATTATTTATATTATTTATTAAATTTCCCATTAATTGTATTTTATTAACATCGCAGCTGTATCCCATATCTAGACTTTACCTCAAAATACCTTCTTCAGAGCTCAATAAAAGAAATAAATTCAAAAAGGTTTCTAAAATAGGAGTAAATGATTACAGGTTTTTCAATTTTGGATGAACTTTCCCTTTAACATCATACAAATCCTTTTGTTTGTTTTAAATCTGATTTTACCAGTAGGAAAAAAAAAAAACCACACACGTATGCATGCTCCGAAATGCCATGCAAAACAAGTTCAACCAACTTCACTTAACAAGTTCTTAAGAAATGAATGGCATTGCTCAATTGATCCTCAAAAGAATTGCGGATGTTGCTACATACCGTGCTGGGAAGCTGCAAACCCGAATCGATCAGTGTCATAAATTCATCATTTAAACTCGACTCCAGGCTGATGATGTCATCGATGACGTCTTCGATCTGTGCATATGCAAAGACAGAGAAAGAACAGCTTAGCTGGACTTGTAGAAAATGATTCGCTATGGCACACACACACACAAAAAAACTGCTTTAAAAGTGTGATTTCTTGGTGAGTCATAAGGCAGATGGATGTTTAAATAACACACTACACAGCAGTTTCCAGAGTGACACACCGGCCACATGAAGATGAGAAATACACAGACATCCCATTCAAAGTCTCCAACCTTAGCTAGCGTGTATCTCATCGCAGTGTTTTTTGATTGAAAACGCTCCTTCAGTGATATTAACAGCAGAAATACAGGACTGAGAGGCTTTAATAGCCAAGCCCACACAAAGTGCAAAGTGTGCTGGGGTCATTGAGCTGCAAGTGTGATATTTACCAGCACAATGTGGTACCAAAAGCAAAGAGCCTGAGAGAGTCTGGCCGACTTTCACGCAGACTCGACAAAGCGCGCTATTGTATTTAGCAAACGCGAGGCGCATTCTTCAAAAGGATCTTTTTCCCCGAGTTTCAGAGCCAAACACTTAATTAGCTGTCTAGCATACTCTAAAGGGCTTAAGAGTTGAGATTATTAGGACAATAATTACTGGTTAGTGTAGCTTTGTAAGCATGTGAAATGCACAGACTATGAGTAGCAAACTAAGCTGGTTAAAGTACAAGCCGGAGAATGAAAAATTATCCTGTAAATGCAGCATTGTTTGACAACACAACACTAAACTCTGACTTCTCACACAAGCTGTACGACATATGAAATATAAAAATGAATGATAATCTGACTAAGACAGATCTGGGTCAAATCTAAGACACGGTATGTTGAATAAATGCTCAAATCTATGGTAATGTCTTTATTGGAAATTATCTACAGCAGGAAAAATAAAGTTATAATTTTGCAACTGAGCTAGGAATTTTTCACAGTATTTCCTTTAATATTGTTTCTTCTGGAGAAAGTCTTATTTGTTTTATTTCGGCTACAATAAAAGCAGTTTTTAATTTTTTTAAAAACATTTTAAGGTCAATATTATTAGCCTCCTTAAGCAATATTTTTTCTGATTGTCTACAGAACAAACCATCGTTATACAATTTTGTATATATTGACTTGCCTAATTATCCTAACCCAATTAACCTAGTTAAGCATTTAAATGTCACTTTAAGTTGAATACTAGTATCTTGAAAAATTATTAGTTATTAGAAATTAGTTCTTAAAACTATTGTTTAGAAATGTGTTGGAAAAAATCTCTCCGCTAAATAAAAATTTAAGGAAAAAATATACAGGAGGGCTAATAATTCTGACTTCAACTGTATATAAATATCATGTAAGACTGGAGTTAGCTGGTCTATTATTACTCATGATATTCATTAATGCATGCTATGTTTGTTTATCTTATATTTCATCAAAATCATTCCTAGAGGTGATGAAAAATTTCTTTCTCTCTTTCTAGACTTCTATTCTTAACTATTTCCAGATTATGAACGTTACATACATAGTAAACTGCATTTTTAATTGAGCTAAAGAACCTCCAAACCTTATAAAAAGCATTAAAAGTTCTTATAATAAATATTTTGCATTACATTTGAATCCAGAAACCTAAAATTATGCGCTATAGGTGAATTGGGTAAACAAACTGGCCTTAGTGTTTAAGTGTGTGTGTGTGTGTGTGAGAATGTGAGAGTGTGTGGGGTTTTCCCAGTACTGGGTTGCAGCGGGAATGGCATCAACGGCGTAAAGCATATGCTGGAATAGTTGGTGGTTCATGCCGCTGTGGTGACCCCTGACAAATAAGGGACTAAGCTAAAGGAAAATGAATGAATGAATGAATGAATGAAACCTAAAATTAGCATCTCTTCCAAATGCACAAACCAAATGAATAAAAAAAATGTGACTTTTGCTAGGCAGATAATAAAACCAGCACAATACCCCCACAGTAGTTACACTGAAGATTGACCTGAAGCCATACAAAAACCTATTAATCAGAACACCCTAGCAATCCGAAAATCATGGCAGTGGGTTTTGGTGGAACAAATAACACCTATTCACTGAGCAATGGTAGTTAAGGTTATCTTGCATGGGAAAGTAGGCCAGATCACAGTGCATTACGTTATGCAGGCAGTGATCGTGTAAATGGGTCATCTTTATGTTGTGGCATCAACTCAAGGACTCTTATCTTTACAGTCAGACTTTATTGCCATCATTTAGTACTATTAAAATTAGATAACTTGGAGATTATGTCATTAAAAATACACTATCGTGAAAATTCTTCAGAAGTCATTCTAATATGATGATAAAGTGTGCACGAAACATTTATTATTATTATTATCATCAATGTTGAAAACAGTTGTGCTACTGAATACATTTTGTTTTTGAACTCTTGGGTGAATAGGGCCTTTGAAAAAAACATTATTAA
This sequence comes from Danio choprae, assembly GCA_903798125.1. NCBI lineage: Eukaryota > Metazoa > Chordata > Actinopteri > Cypriniformes > Danionidae > Danio > Danio choprae. The sequence continues at coordinate 11,783,968 of CAIGQW010000259.1, forward strand.
TTAGAAATAGATTTATTACGTTAGATACACACATATTAGATCATATTTTTTGTAATCACTGGAATGTCTGATCAATTTAAATAATCTTTGATGAAAATCTTACTGGCCCCAAACCATAAAAGTGTAATGTATATTGTAGAGCACTGTCTCATTGCTGCCTATATTATTCTAATACATGCTATAATAGAAATATCTGATGTGGATTGAGTTCGTACCTCTTCTTTGTTGGACCCCAGGCTGAGCACAGCAAGGGGGCTGCTGGGAGTGCTACTGGCGGCAGGTGCCAGCTCAGGGGCGGATGAGGGCTGTGGTGGGGGCGACGTTGCCAGTGTCTGACTGGCTATTTTATTGCCCAGGGTGTGAGACAGGTATTGCTTCACTTGCTGCCTCTGAGCCTGCTGGATGTGGTACTTAGTCGGATTTTCCAAGTGAGTCTGAACCTGAAATTCAACCACAAAACAACTCTAATGAAGTAAACAGCACCTAATTATACAAAATCATCATATATTTTTGAATCTGAGCAGCCAGAAATCAGAAATCAACAGTAATGAAATAGAAGGCATTTAATGGTACAAATCATTTTATATGCACTGATCGATCAGCCAGAAATCAGAATCAGACTCCGATCATCATATATGCAAAATCCTCATACATTTCCTTTTTGTTATGAGTGGCCAAAAATCAGAACCAGGACAACAGTAATGAAATAAAAGGCATTTAATTGTGCAAATCATTTTATATTTACAGATGCACTTATCGATCAGCCAGAAATCAGATTCGATTTTTTTAATGGATTAGCATCCATATATAATTAGCTATACCTGAGCTTCAATCAATGCACTTTTGCATCCGTTTAATTAATCCTATGTCTGTAAAGGTTGTGAAAGACTGATACTAGAAATACTGGGAGAAGAATCCTAAATACTGAATTTGAAGTGGGAGGTTTTATTAAAGTATCTATAAAGAGAAACCACAGTATTCAGGTTCGATTTTTCTTTTTAGTTTATCTTCATATAATGCAGGTTAAATATACATGGGCAGCTGCTTTATTTACAAAACTAATCAAGAAAATTACATTATTCCTGCAATTATACAAGCGCCGCCTACTGGATGAGAATGAATTTGCATTTCAATTCAGTTTTTTTTGGTACAGGTTTTATTTAGCATCACTTTACAAAAATAGGCTTTTTTTCCCTTATTCTTTGAATTTATACAATGTAATTAATTTTTTTAATTAAATATATCCTGTAAACAATTATTTTAAAAACAAATCTGAAATAAATATTGGACGTTTTTTTTGTTTGTTTTGAAAATGGTGATGGGATATCACTATACAAGATGCATGGAAACTAAAGATGCAAATTGGAAAGAGAAAATAAAAGGAATTCCAGCACTGCTTGTAATAAGAGGAGATCAATTTTGTGGTCACACTTTACAATAAGGTTTTATTAGTTTGTGTATTTAGTAACATAACCTAATTATAAATAGTACTAGTACGGCATTTATCAATCATAGTTCAACATTTACTAATGCATTATTATCCAAATTCATGCTTGTTAACATTAGTTATTGAACTGTGAGTTAACATGAACTAAAAATGAACAACTGTATTTTCATTAACTAACATTAACAAGCATAAACAAATACTGTAATAAATGTATTGTTCATTGTTTGCATTAACTAACATTAACTAATACAACCTTATTGTAAAGTGTGACTGAATTTACTTGTAAAATTGCCAAAGCATTTCGTCTTAAAAGTCTTCCTCAGGGCATAAAAGACACAAAACATTTAATAAAAAAATGTCAGAATTGCCCATAAAAATCAAGATCAGTGCATCACTACAGTAATATATCTGCACATTTTTGATTTGGTCATACCTTCAGCACTTCCACAGGCACCTGGGTGGGTTTTGCGGGCAGGTTGGAGGCGACAGAGATGGCAGGGGTGCTATCAGTGAGGCGCTGCTGAGCACTGGAGGCCTGTTTCTGAGCCTCTCGCCTCTCCTGGTCCTGAGCCTGCTGTCGCATCAGCTCTTGCCGCATCAACACGCGTGACGTCATCACGGAGCCGGCTGGAGTCACAGGGTCAGCAGAGGTCAGAGAGCCACTACAGGGCAGACCATGAGAAGGTAAATCAGCTTAGAGTACCACGCTACACCCCCGTGCTATAATCATATTACCACAAGCTATTTCTGAAACACAGAGCAGAGAGTTCGCTGCTAGAAGACAGAGATCGATTTGAGATGTCATGAGAACAGCTACTCTAAAAACATTTAAAAATATATATATATCTTATTATGTAGATCGAAATATTTAATTTGACATAAGTTAAACATGGTGGCTCAGTGGTTAGCACTGTCACTTCACAGCAAGTATGCCGCTGGTTCGAGTCCCGGCTGGGCCAGTTGACATTTCTGTGTGGAGTTTGCATGTTCTCCCCGTGTTGGTGTGGGTTTCCTCCGGGTGCTCCGGTTTGCCCCACAGTCCAAACACAAGCGCTATAGGTGAATTGGATTAACCAAATTGGCCGTAGTGTACGCGTGTATGTGTGAATGTGAGTGTATGGGTGTTTCCCGGTACTGGGTTGCGGCTGGAAGGGCATCCTCTGCTTAAAACATATGCCGGAATCGTTGGGGGTTCATTCCGCTGTAGCGACCCCTGATAAATAAGGGACTAAGCCGAAAAAAAAATGAACGAATGAATGAAACCATATCCAATATCGAAATGTAATGATTGTCTATGCCTGAGGGAAAGCAGGAAAACATTGTAAATAATAGCAATAATATGATTGCAATAATGAGCAATAATCAGAGCTATAATATGATTACCTAACTCTTTACAATACCAAATTAATCATTATGAACAGAAATAAATCCTGCCCCATTTTATTTCCCATTGAATATTTCGATACCCTCGTAAAATTTCACAAAATGAGAAGTCTCGTTAATATCATTTTATGTTTTCAGCATAAAATCTAAATTAATATATTTAAAAGGACATATTTGTGCAAACGCTTACATTATTAAAAGAGAAAAAAAGAGTGCTTCCATATTTCAAATTTTGCTTCCACTTTTACAAATAAAGAAAACAAAGCGTGGGAATTAAATCAAGTAATAATAAAAAAAAGAATAAAACAAACATAAAATAAAATACATGTCTAATGAAATAATATTTGCTTAACCTTTGAAACATCTTGTTATATAAAACAGAAACATCTTCTCACATTCCACATTTCAACAGACATGTAAAACATATTCAGGACTCAAATTTTCTAAATCCCTGGTAGCCTTTCGCGCAGGCATGCGTCAGTTTTTGGTAGCCCAAAATAAATTTAAGTGGCCTGTATAAAAAATACATTATTTAATAAATAAAAACAAATACATACATTTACTAAGTAAAAAAAATATAATGGCATTCATTCATTATAGAGTACATATATGTTTTTGACTAAACATAATTATTTATTGTATTTAATATTATAAAAAAAAAAACTGAAATAGCACTGAAATAGGCAATATTTTTCCTCCCATTAACATTGGCCGATGGGTAGGGTGTATTCATGTTTGGTAGCCGACTGGAAAACATAATAGCCCCGGGATGTCAGGCTAGCAGTTTTGCAAGCTCTGTAAACTACATACTGTTTTACTTATAAATGTCTTATTTTGAACATTAAACTGGCTGAAAATACTCTAATTTTACCTTTAACAACAATAGAGTTCAAAGTAACCATGTTTATAACATAAATATGTACATAATTTAATCAGAAATAAATACCATAACAAGAGAACATTTTAAAGAACACTACTTTAACAACACACACACACACTCAAAAAAAAGGACATTTGCCTTTTGTTAAACTACTAATTTAAAATAATCTGAAACAACACCATTCTTGATCTTTTTTGGGACAACTTAATTGTTTTATGTTCAATCCACTTGATTTGTAAAAACTAAGTTACTTAATTCCTTCATGTTGTCCTAACACATATCGTTTCTGTGCAACCCGGCATTTCAAACAAAACAAATCAAACAGCGCAAAACAAATCAAACCTCTCCACACAGCCTCTCATTTCCAACAATTTGGCCTTCACATTCCCTTCACACGGGCTTGTTTTGATTCTGATGAGTCATTGTGGGAAGTCCCAGCATGAACACAAAACAAGCAGCCGAGACCATGCTGCCTTAAACACACTGCTAGCATCGAGCAAATCCAAAGATTACTATGTCAGGCAGATAAGAGCTCAGAGACTGTGGGAGACAGCAGCGTGTGACCTTTGAAATAATTGATTTATCTTAAAAAACACTCGGTTAGGCAATCCTTTAAAGTCTTTACAGAAACCTTGTTGTATCTGACAGACTATCCTAAAACATATTCCTCCATAATCAATTTATTATTTATAAATTAAATGGTTATTAGGGTAGATCTGGGTGTTTCGTTTTATGCTGAATCACTGGGAAGTCCCTGGAAACAGACACCCGACCGGGAAGTTTGACAGAAATCCAACGCCCCATCTAAACACCTTTAAAACAGCATGCGCTGACCTGCCTCAACGCAGAAACAAATATGCAGGAAAAACATCTCTGGTGTACAATTTCAAATGAAACAACCGAAAAGCAACCGAGCGATGAGCATAAACAAACTAGAAGAATGTAGATCATTTCAACAATTCAGAAATACAGAACTGCCAGTAAATGCCCAAGAGGGAAATGCTGATTACACACTGCAAAAAATGTCTTTGTCTTGTTTCTAGTCCAAATATCTAAAAAATAATTTATTTAAGTAGCATTTTCTGGACAAGCAAAAATAATTGTCTAGTTTTAAGAAATAGTATGCCAAAATTAAGTGAGTTTGTGCTTAAAACAAGCTAAATAATCTGCCAATGGGGTAAAGTAAATTAATCTTGTTATTAATTTTGAAATAAGATTATTTTGCTTATTCCATTGGTGGATTATTTAGCTTGTTTTAAGCAAAAGCTCACTTAATTTTTTGCATTTTTATAATTATTTCTTAAAGCATGACAATATTTTTTGCTTGTCTAGAAAATGCTTCGAGATTTAAATAATGTCAGATATTTGGACTAGAAATAAGAAAAGCACACGCAAATAAGAAAAAATCATGAGCATGCTGCAAAACATGACCAAAAACTTCTAGTCATCTTAAAACAAAGAGTGTGTAGGAAGTAAATCAGGTACGACTGCGATTCTCGCATAAGCATATCTGGAAAGCGGCCAGTGTAAATCAGCAGGCATCAGTACAGATACAAACAGGAAACATATTTATCATCAGATCATTACATGCTGTAATATCCAAACTCACCTTGGCGTAATAGGCTGACTCTTCAGTTCGTAAAAAGCGTCCGAATCGGCAGAGAAAACGCTTTCCACCTCGATATCGGCCACGATCCCAGACTCAGGAAGAAGAGGTTCAACACTGTGAAAGAAAGAAAGAACAAAAGGACGTCAAACACTGTCAGTGCGGACAAACATTTCCCATAATCTGACATGTTGATGCAGAGACCGTGAAGAGGAGCGGTGTAATATAAAATCCTGGAATGAATAAGCATGTCAGTCACTAAACACAGTTCCTTATTCCAAATATTATGTATTATATATATAAATACTATATTTATATATTTATGGGGGGGCTACACACATACGTTAAAATCATCCCATCAATCCATACAAAAGTATGATTGTTAAAATAAATGTACGAAATGCAAATCTTAAGCAAATACATAAATTTAAAAAAAAAAATGGAGACATTATCCACAATGGAGGCAATTGGGAGGCAAATGGTCCCAATGGGACAATGGAGACCGTCCTCGACTCCTCATAATTCACATCATTCATAAATCTCCTTGTAATACCTGTGCCATACATACCCATGTCATTATACACAATTGTGTCCTGATATGTCACACACACACACACACACACACACAGTTTTTAAAATTGCTATAAGTAACCAAGCCTACTTTGTGTCCTGATATTTCACACACACACACACACACACACAAACACACAGGGTTTTTAAGAGTTGCTAAGAGGAACCAAGCGAACGTTTGCATCAATGACAAAAACTTTAGTGCAAATAATGCCCAAACACTAGTCAGCTTCCTATCTCTATCACATTTTTTGTACCACTGATGCCAAAAAGTGATGTCTAGGTGGCATAGAAGCTCTATGCATTGATACACATCCATCTTACCAGTGTGCCGCTATAACAGAAAGCTGACACGAACTAAAGCACCATCAAATCTGAGCATGAAGCGTGAAATAACATCCACAAAAAGCTGTAAATGCATGTCGTGATCACAGTGTTACCTAAAGCCTCTTCTGGATAGTGGAATAATCCAGGTGATGTAATCAGATCAAACGTTATCAAGCGAAACTATTCCGGTAAATCGGGTTTGTGAAGCCATCCTCCACGGTTAGCATATATAAATCTCAGACTAACGCGGAGCTGTCACGATCATTTACACTATTTAAAGGCGAGATTTGAGCGTAAAGCATCGCCGTCTCGCTTATGTTTTGGTTTCACTAGGTGGCCATGTTTGTGCCACTCCAAGCACGCGAAGCTCCTCTTTCCTCCGGTGAAATTACTAACCCTACTACGACGAAGGATAAGCTCATGTTTATTAAAAAGGTCACTCAGAAACGTTACTTGGTAAATTGAATGGAGCTGTCAGTCAGAAAACTATTATTATTCATCGACCAAGCCTCCACCATTCGCTGATAGGCCAACTGACTAGCGCCCACTCGCCCACGCTTGTCTTTGAGCCAATCAGATTCGCTGTCTTGGTAAGTTATTTTAATATTCATGAACCAAGCCTTCAGTGTAGTAGCATGTGCTACCCGGTCTCAAACGAGCATTTCACTCTGTGGAACTTTCACCCAACACTGCAGTTTCAACAAAAACACGGGTAATACAAGAGAATATTATCCTTTCACTTGCATAATGTTTGTTTTCGAGCATTTCAGCGGCAGACTGTTCATAGATAAAACAATCTACACTTTGAGAAATAGAAAAAAATCTAATATCAGCACTTACCACCAGAGGGAGTCAATGCATAAACTCTATATTAATATATATCTATTTTTTAAATGTCCATTATCTTTTTATTTAGCAGATCCTATTAATTTACTATATTGTATCTTATTTAGTATTTACAGTATTGTACACTATATTGTATACTTCTAGTACTATAATTGCTGCACTGCAAAATTGTATTTATTTTTATTATCAATATTCCTCTTTACTAGCTGTGAACACAGGATTTAAACTTCTGTATTTAAGTTGTATTTATAACATAATTCTATCACAATGACCAAAGGTACCGATATAATATTTGTACTGCACTGAACCCAATTACCACCAGTGCTGTTAAGTGTGACAATAAAGAATCTTGAACTTTGAAAGAATGTTATGCAACAAGGGATACGTAAAACATTAAAAGGCATTATTTTATGGTAATTGGGCTATAGCAAAAAAAAAAAAGCATTCATCATGTCTTTTTTCTGAAAAACACATTCCATTTAAGTACAAAAGAAGCAAAATCGCGTGAGCTCAGCAAACATTCAGTCAATGCAAGCAAGAACTTGGGAGGAAGAAGAGTGAAAACAGGGATAGGGGGGGGAAAAAGTGAAAGGGAAAATGTGTGGGTAGATTTGCTGAGTCATATCCCGTGAAATGTGAAGCTCTGAACAGAAACTGCAAAACAAAGCCTCCGGTAAAACGGCTCTTGTGGGTCAGACTAACCCAGACAGGCATTCCAGAAGACTTTTTTTTGGCTGAGTTGAGAGGAGGGAGGCTGGTTTTAAAGGCTGAGGCTTGCTAAATGGCTTTGACAGTAAATGGGCCTTGGTGAATAAACCTAAGTGCTTACTCTCAACCTCAAGTACATCATTTTACAATACATGAGATAAAAACAGATGGTATGTAGCAGGTTTGACAAAACAAAAAAGGTCAAAATAATGGGCTGAAAATATTTGTGGATTCAAATAAAAATGAAACTTGAAAACATGACAATATAATAATCATAGCAGGTACGATACCTTAATCAATACCAATTTCGATACCACAAGGAATAAAATTCATTAAAAATATGTAATATTACTTTTTTGTTTTTTAAATGAACAATGCTAGAATATCAGATTGAGACATTTTTTCAGTTTTCTCCAATCTTATCTTATTTTCTGATTAAAACAAAAGTGTTTTCCTAATATTAACTGCTCGCTGAAATATCTTGAGGGTAAATTACAGAGTTTTCAATACTACACTACAGAAATGTTTAACACAACAGCACCTAAGCCGACGTTTTTCTCAGCTAAAACTCCAATAACTCTGAGGGAGATTACCTACATTCACTTTATAGGGAGATTTCAAGGACAAAAAAAGGGAAAACACAGATATCAATACTAACCAAAAGCAAAATAGTATCGGTTTAAATGTTTCAGTATCGATATGTATCGAATATATCGATAACTTTGACAACTCTATAGCAAGCCGATATATTATATATCATTGAAAAGGTCTCAGCTAGCTAAATTAAGCAAACATAGCTGTTTCAAATACATGGAAACAGTACACACATGCAGTCTTGGGTTGCATTTTCATTTGTGGCTTCAACAAACATTAATTAATCATATCATATTATTTCCGAAGAGGTGTTTTTTTTGACAGAAACAAGACTAAACATAATGCATTACATGGATCTTGAGATAATTTGCATACAGTTACATGACATGTTGATTTGCTAAAGCTAACATATTCAGAATCTGGCATTGTCACATTTTTGTTTTAAGTTTTATTTTTTTGACATGATTTAAAAAATGTCGGGAGGTTCAACTAGTCGATACTGGATCTCAGATAAGGTGGGCAGGTATATTGAATGTAGACAGTGAGTAAATTGATTTATTCATTCATTCATTTTCATTTCGGCTTAGTCCCTTTATTAATCTGGGGTCGCCACAGCGGAATGAACCACCAACTTATCCAGCATGTTTTACGCAGCGGATGCCCTTCCAGCTGCAACCCATCTCTGGGAAACATCCATACACACCCATTCACACTCATACACTACGGACAATTTAGCTTACCCAATTCAATACCGCATGTCTTTGGACTTGTGGGGGAAACCGGAGCACCCGGAGGAAACCCACGCCAACACAGGGAGAACATGCAAACTCCACACAGAAAAGCCAACTGACCCAGCCGAGGCTCGAACCAGCGACCTTCTTGCTGTGAGGCGAACGTGCTACCCACTGCGCCACTGTGAGGCCGTAAATTGATTTAATTTACCAACAAATAGAAGTGTGCAATTGCATGATTAGTGCTCGCCCACCAGCATTTAGATTTTTGTAAGACTTTTCTTCTCTAAAAATATATATTTTGTGCCCATTTGTTTGGGTGGAGCGGTCTTCAAACTTGGTGGGCCAATACCATTCTGGGCCATATGTAGCCTTGGCACTGATCTGAAGATTTGGATTTATTTTGTACGTAAATTATATTTGTATTATTTATCTGCTTTGGTTAATAATATTTTAGGTTCTAGAGACCAGAATTTAAAAATCTGTCAATAACTTAAAAATGTGCATATGTTCCCACTATTTGCTAAAAATAAAACTGTTGTGTGCAGAAAATAAGAGAAAATATAGGAAAGAAAGGTCTAAATCTGCACTCTAACACTCAATGCAATCAATGTAAGAAATTGCTAAATTAATTAACTAAAAAGTCATAGATTCTGCCAATAGATATATAGATAGATGGATAGAC
>CAIGQW010000259.1:11793754-11807210 GCA_903798125.1 Danio choprae
ATAGATAGATAGATAGATAGATAGATAGATAGATAGATAGATAGATAAACAGATAGACAGATGAATAGATAGATAGATAGATAGACAGACAGACAGACATATGTATAGAGTGATAGATGGACAAACAGACAGACAGACAGATAGACAGATAGACAGATAGATAGATAGATAGACAGATAGATAGACAGATGGATAGATGGATAGATAGACAGACGGACGGACGGACGGACGGACGGACAGATTATTTTTAAGTGAAATCTGTAATATTTTGTAAAAAAAAATCCAGTTTTCTGCTTCTGAGCATTGCAGGTCGATTTAATTAAAATTATGTAATTATAATTATTTGGAACTGTTGGTGTGAATATCTGAGTTTGTTTAGCATGCATATACTCAGAAAGTTTAATAAGTCTGAGTTTTGTTTTTTGTTTTTAATGTGAATCTACACAAAAAAATATTAATGAATCAAATTTAATGGTGTTTCTGATTATTGACTTTTCCAAAACAGTAGCAACACCAGTGCCATTAACTAAACAAACAGTAATTTATAATGAATGAAAATGAATGACATTTTTGGTAGTTATCATCAGGACTGATGATGGTAAAGAAACACATGTCAGTTGACGGACTTTTTTGTCCTCTATGGACCTGTAACTTTTTTTTAATTTATGCGCAAGCGTTAATTAGTTCCATGCAACATCTAATGAATGCAAAGGCAAAACAATTAATTAAGTTATTACTTTAGTTGATTTGACACTGACCTGATGAGATTGACAGATTCTGCCGAGTCCAGTATTACGTAGACGGTATGAGGACGCTCGTGCCCCTGTTGCCCAGGTGATGCCATTTCCGCTCTGCCCTTTTCGGGTCTGACAGAAGGCAGGCTGGACATTTATTCACAAGTCCACCAATATGATTAACAAATAGCAAATCAAACGAGCTAGAAAAGCCGAAACACTGATAATAACCTGTGAGAGACAGCTAGGCAAACCGGTTATTTTCTAAAGAGGCTAAAATAGAGGACTGTTAGCCCGACGGTTAGCGAAAGATGTTTACTGCAACAGCTAGTCGTTTCTTCAAATTCCCGTATCGATGCTTTCTTTCTTTATCTGTCTAGACTAGAGTTTGATGAAAAAATAAATGCGACTTAGGAGTCTAAAGTCCTTAGTTCTTCTATCAGCGTGCGACTGCTGTGCAAACGGTTATATCTCGCTCTCTTCTCCGTCCACAGATGGAGTGAATCTGACTGGAAAACCCCACAGTGACGCTCCATGATCAGCCGAGTGCGGATTGACGGACGAGCGGACCAATAGCCGCGCAGCAGGGGCGGGATTTTGATGCTGTCAGCCAATAGGCGAGAGATAGGATACTTGTTTACTTCAAGCATTAGGTCAGCCTTTAATATAACGTTACAAACTATTTCGTCATCCTTTAGATTTAGGTGATCAATCTCTGTGTGATGTTTAGATGAAGAGAATACTTAAATGATAAAGCGTTTGAATATGAATGTTGTGGTTTAAATGTGCATATAGTTTGGCATTTTCTTTAAATATTTGAATATTTATTAATTTAGGTGCAATATTCATAGTCTATGCACATGTATGTGGATTATTTATTGCAGATTCTTTTAATAAGAAAGTCTTTAAGCTTTAGAGACACGCGTGTGTGTGTGTGTGTGTGTGTAGAGAGAGAAAATATGTTTGTGTGAGTGTGAATATACATATATTTAATTAAAACATGTAGCTATCAATGGCAAATCATTAATACTACAATACACAACATTACCATCAGATGCAATCAAAATGTGACACTCTTTTTGTTCTTTTATTACTTTATTTCATAAACATTTTCATGATCTTGCACAGATTTCATTGGGATATTAACATACAATGGTACCCAGTGGCCTGCCACTAATTGAATCAACAATAATAATTATAATAGTACTTGAAATAACATTAATACCCATTATGTGTACAATAAACCAGGCTTCATGAGGGAAAACAACGGTATGTCTACTTGTGCCATATAGTGTGATGTTTTCGCTAATGGGCTTGGAAAAATAACATATGAATGCTCATAATGCAGCCATTTCGGGGTTGTCCGAGAGAGCAAAATAACATTACATGAACTGTCCTTGAGAAGATCAGATATAAGGGCTATCTGGCAATGTTTTACAAATCCTTCTCTGCTGATTTGTTGCAAACGTGCATAAAGAGTCAGCAAAAAAAAGACAGAAACAGGTCAGGAGGTTGGCATGCTGTGATGATGCCTGAAAGCAGAAGAGAAGGAATGGTAGATCATCGCTAGACAGGTATAATCATTAACATCCATGAGCAAAACAACTGCCCAAGCCTCCGTTTCTCTATTTAACTCCCATATAAAAGAATCCTGCTTGACCAAACGCTGGCTTACAATAAATACGTTTCAAAGTTTGACGTTACAAAGTAATCTTCCTCACGGCAAAAGGGAACTGTTGCTAAAAGTTATAAAAATGAACAAGATTATACCACTCAAGTCAAAAATCCAGCAACAGATTACATCGTCACCATGACTGTGCTAGCGTTTTGGTACAGATTTGAGCATATACAATATATACAATGCGACATTTAATTCTCTGTTCTGCACCACAGAGATGTACTGCTCGCTCCCGAATGATTCCTGCTCAAATTTTGTGGTAATCCTCAACATTGTGTAGCCAATGTACAGAGAAACTCAATTCCTGAACTCGTCGTGTCATTTATTAATAAGCACAAAGCTGTTCCCTTGATCAGACGATAAAATAGCACCTCTATTTCTGTAAATGACAGATCAAAGACACAAGATTGTTCAGGTAATTTTTGCTTAAAAATGCACCGTTGTTTAGACATCCTAAAATTAACTACAGTGTATCTCTCGCTTTTTTGTGTGTGTGTGTAAAACCTCCGAGTGATATACTTTCAACACGTTGTTTATAAATCAGTTTTGTGGACGAAAGAATGAAGGCTTATCATACTGTACATCATCTTCCAATTATTATGGGACTAAAACTTAAAAGGATGCACGATATATCGGCGGCCATATTAATATCGGCCGATATCGGTCCGATATCAAAACTAGAAAGATAAATTATGTATTATTTCCGCTGCTTGAACCACTTTACTTGCTTGCTGCCAACACATTTTTTTATTATTTTACTGGTATTTTGATTTTGGTTAATGTTCTTTGACTTAGTTGATTTATTTATGCATTATTATTTTTTTTATCAAGCAGGTTTTTTATTTTATTTCTATAAACGAAAGTTGATTATGGAAATGAATTGTTAATTAATAAAGTTCAGAGTTGTTCACTGTATGTGTTTTGCCTTCATGTCTTTTTACTGTATGTGTTTTTGCAGTCATGTAGAAAAAAATGATATTTATTGACCTATATATCGTTCATCCACCTTCATAGTTATCGGTTATCGGTATCGGTCAAAAAATCAATATCAATCTAAAACCATACCAAATAAACAATATGTTATATCCTCCCAAATGATGATTTAGTGTTCATCTATATGCTTATGTATTGTTTATCGGCCTTCAGATTTATAGAGATATCAGTTATCGGTATAGGTAAAAAAATCTATATCGATCCATCCCTTAAAAAAAACAAAACAATAAGTTACATCCTCCCAAATGATGAGTTCCTTGTATTATGATAGTTTTCATCTACATGCCTATATATTATTTATCAGCCTTCAGATTTATAGAGTTATCGGTTATCGGTATCGGTCAAAAAATCTATATTGATCCATCACTAAAAAGAAAAACAAATAAACAATAAGTCACATCCTCCCAAATGATGATTTCCTTGTGTTTTGGTAGTGTTCATCCATATGCCTATACATTGTTTATCGGCCTTCAGATTTATAGTTATCGGTATCTGTCAAAAAAAAAATCTATATCGATGCATCCATAAAAACATACCAAATAAACAATAAGTTATATCCTCCCAAATGATGATTTGCTTGTATTTTGATAGTGTTCATCTATATGCTTATATATTGTTTATCGGCCTTCAGATTTAAAGATTGATAGAGTTATCGGTTATCGGTATCGGTCAAAAAAGCAATATCGATGCATCCCTAAAAACATACCAAATAAACAATAAGTTATATCCTCCCAAATGAGGATGTACTTGTATTTTGGTTGTGTTCATCTATAAGCTTATATATTGTTTATTGGCCTTCAGATTTATAGTTATCGGTTATCGGTATCGGTCAAAAAAATCAATATTGATGCATCCTTAAAAACATACCAAATAAACAATGTTATATCCTCCCAAATGAGGATGTACTTGTTTTTGGGACGTGTTCCATCTATATGCCTATACATTGTTTATCGGCCTTCAGGTCTATAGAATTATTGGTATCGGTCAACAAAAAAAAAATCAATGCATCTCTAAAAACATAGCAAATAAACAATAAGTTATATCCTCCCAAATGATGATTTCCTTGTATTTTGGTAGTGTTCATATTTTTGGTTCATCGCAGTTTTTCTACCCTCACTACATTTACCTCAAGGAGTAAAAAAAGACAATAAATATCGGTATTAAAAAATGCAAAGTTAAAACAAATGTGACAACAACACAGAAATGACATTTCACTTTCTAATACACAATTTCTGCAGTATACTTTGGCAAAAAGCAATTGTGAAAAAAAAACTAGATAAGCAGAGGGTTGCGAAATATCAGTAAGGCAGGATATCAAGAACAATAATACTGAAAGAAGAGGAAGATGAATGTGTGTGTGTAAGCGTGAGTGACGGGCAGGCTCAACTGAGGAATCTGGGAATGACAAGTCGTAAACATTATGGAAGATAACACACGCAGCCATTGACACTCCTGAACTGTGAAGTGTCCAGAAATCACTGCTTTCTTCAGACAGACTGGAGGAAACACACCAACTGGTTTACCTTTACTTTAAAATCGAGCGATTTCTTTGACAACAAAGAGCCAGATTAAAGCAATATCAAACACAAAAGAAAAAGAGTTAAAGCAGTTCTCAATGAGTTCACATTGGCAAGTATGTTTTTGGAAACTGGATTCAAAAAGAGGAGAAAGAAAACAAAGCTCTTTCTATAAAACACTGAATATCTACCTCTGGAATACGTGGTGAAACGAGAGAACTCATCCTAAGCTTTTCTTGACCTGGAATTTACCACAAGTCCATTTAAAAACTGCACGTAACGAAGATCAAACACCGAAGCTCATCGACAATACCTAACCCACAAAACTGGGCTCAGAGGAATAAGTTATATTTACAAATGAATTTGTCCTTTCGTCTTTTCATACACAAATACAACACGGCTGAAAACGTTTGATATCCTCATCAAAACTTTGACCTTGTTTTATTTATATATATATTCTGTATTAATCTAAAAAGAAACGACGCTCTAAATAAGGCAGGGATATCATTGAGTTTTACAATGATAAAAACTAGCCAGATTCATACATACCCTTCATCTTATATGCAGTCTTATCAAATCCCACAACATTCATAAAATCACTCATGCACGCTAAAACTACAGGATAAGCCTCTGTTATCCTGTATAAAGAGCCCTGTCATTTAGTCCATTCATTAAAACATTTCATTACACACGTTTTCAGAATCATTTGAACAAAAAGGGATTTTTTTAGGCATGAATTTCACAAAAGTGTGTCACATTTCATCCCAAATATAAAAAAAGACTATTTTATTTTGCTTAAAAGTAAATATGCTTATTTTAAATGGATAGTTCGCCCTCAATAGAGAATTTACTCACTATTTACTCATCCTCAAGTGGTTTAAGTTTCTTTATTCTGTTGAACGCTAAAGAAGATATCTCGAAAACCTGTACCCATTGACTTCCATTGTAGGAAAAACAAATAATATGGACGTCGATGGTTACAGATTTCCAGCATGCTTCAAAATATCTTCTTTTGTGTTCGACAGAAGAGTAAATGATTGTAAATGAGTAAATGATGACAGGATTTTCAGTTTTGGGTAAACTATCCCTTTAAAAACCATTATGATTTTTTTGTTGTTGTTTAATTGTGCCATATTTTCACTATTCGCAATAATTCTCTGTAACACAATTCTTATTTTATAAATATGATTTTAGCATAAATTAAAGACAGTACAACACAATACCACACTATAAACATTGTACAATTTAAATAATATATCACATATTTAATTTTGCTGAGACATTATGGTCACTTAAATAAGCTTTATTTACTCCGTGCAAAATAAAAGATTCTTATATTTGCTCGATTTGGGACTGACGTGACATTCACTCCTAAAATATAAGCGGACATTTTGACAAGCGTCCACTAGATGGCGGAATAAATTTGGTGGTGTTTTTCTGCTCTTCTGAAGAGACCAACAGTGGAGTCAACAGGAAGCACATATTTCTGTTGGTCGTGAGTGGTTTAAAACCCGCTTAATAAATATTCCTGCTATGTTCCTGATTACCACACATGTACTCTGTGTCTTTGAGATAAACACAGGCTTGCATAGCTGAACAACATTTCATGTGGCCAATCCTGTCACTGTTCACTACAACAGCCGACGTTTAATAATGCAACCAAAATGTGAAATCCTGGATTTGTTCCTCTTCCCAAGCAGATTATTGCCATAAATATTGACTGGATTCATAATCTACTGACTAAATAAATCTAACAAAAGCCATTGCCGTTCCAGGGTATTTTACCTTTAGACTCTCATGAAACCAGACCAAACCTTCAAACACAACTCGCCATCAGTCTCTCTTGACTAAACCACATCCCAGCACCTGGATATTTAGCAGAAAACAGTTGATTTAAAGGGATAGTTCACCCCAAAACGAACATTTTATCATTATTTTTGCAAACTTTTACTTGTTTAAAGGTTATATGAGTTTCTTTCTTCAGTTGAACACAAAAGAAGATATGTTTTGTAACCATTGACTTCCATAGTGGGTAGCACAATCGCCTCACAGCAAGAAGGTCGCTGGTTCGAGCCTCGGCTGGGTCAGTTGGCATTTCTGTGTGGAGTTTGCATGTTCTCCCCGTGTTGGCGTGGGTTTCCTCCGGGTGCTCCGGTTTCCCCCACAATTCCAAAGACATGCGCTATAGGTGAATTGGGTAAGCTAAATTGTCCGTAGTGTACTGTATGAGTGTGTATGGATGTTTCCCAGTGATGGGTTGCAGATGGAAGGGCATCCGCTGCGTAAAACATATGCTGCATAAGTTGGCAGTTCATTCCGCTGTGGCGACCCCAGATTATTAAAGGGACTAAGCGGCAAAAGAAAATGAATGAATGAATGAATGAATGAATGACTTCCATAGTATTTGTTTTTTCTCCTATGGAAATCAATGGTTACAGGTTGTCAGCATTCTTCAAAATATCTTACTTTGTGTTCAACAGAAGAAACTCTTACTTAAGTTTTTTTTTCTTGTTTCTTGTCCAAATATCTAAAACCTAAAATCTTTTAGACAATTTTTAAATAAATAAAATCTTTTAGGCATTTTTAGACAAGCAAAACGTGGTCTTTTTTGCTTTCTATGCCACAATTCAGTGTGTTTTTCCTTAAAACAAGCTAAATAATCGCCAATGAGCTAAGCAAAATAATATTATGTCAAAAGAGAAGAAGTAGATTATTTCGCTTACACCAAGAGTAAAAGAGTGAGTAAATTTTCATTTTTAGCTGAACTGTCCCTTTAATACAGAAACTGCTAACAAAAAAAAATCAATGTACGTACTGTTGTCTTTAAAGTGTGCACACTTTTTTTTTGTCAGATTGTTCCAAACACTGGTCACTCACACAAAGATGAGCAATACACAGAGAAACGTACCTGTAGATATTTCATGCAACTTACAACTGACAATTAATACAGATGTGTGTAAGAGAGAAGCTATATGTGTGTGTCTGTGTGTGTGTTTGTCTATTATATCCTGTCACTGTGGTCACATTTGTACAGTTTGCGTGTGCAAAATGATATCATATATATATATTTTTTTAAGCCAATCATGTGCTTTCTGCTGTAGGCGCTGGCTCCTCCCCCTCCTCCTCCAGGGCTTCAGAAATGGGCCCGTTGGATTGTAGCTCTTCGCCCCTGCCGGCTCGGGATAAAACCTCCATCCAGCGACGCTGCAGCTCCTCACAGTCAGCACTGAAGTAAACCGTCAGATGACTCTGGCTCATTTTAAAGGCGAAGCGGCGTTCCAGGCGGTCGCCGGATTCAGGTAGAGACACCTCGAAGCCGATGAGGGGTATACTGCGCTGAGCTTTGACATCCTGAGAGAAAAGGAGAGACCAGAAGATCAATATCTAGTCTGGTAAAGCATTAACCAGACTCTGGGAAGCACATTAGTCATGGGACGAGCTGCAAGGCTTTGTTTACACCTGGTGTTAACATCTGTCTTTGCTGATCTGATCATTACACAGATCTCAGGCCAGGAGAATGCATGTCAAATGCATCTGCTTTAACTATGTGTGACCAAACATTTGGGGTTGCTAATAATAAAAAAAAACACAGTATTATCTTTAACTAAATTTACACTAAAAAAATTCTTGTATGGCTGTATTAAGGATGATTTTATTTTGACCATGTGCCATATTATATATATATATATATATATATATAGTTGAAGACAGAATTATTTGCCCCCTGTATATTTTTTTCAACCATCTTCTGTTTAACGGATTTTTTCAACACATTTCTAAAACATAATTGTTTTAATTTTCAAGATACTAATATTAAGCTTAAAGTGTCATTTAAGGCTTAACTAGGTTAATTAGACAATAAGGCTTATAATATTGACCTTAAAATGGTTTAAAAAAATTAAAAACTGCTTTTTTTTCTAGCCGAAATAAAATAAATAAGACTTTCTCCAGGAAGAAAAAATATTATCAGAAATACTGTGAAATATTCCTTGCTCTGATAAACATCTCTTGTGAAATATTTGAAAAAGAAAACAAATTCACAGGAGGGCTAATAATTCTGACTTCAACTGTATATATTATATAAATAAATTATATATATATATATATATATATATTCATTCATTCATTTTATTTTTGGCTTAGTCCCTTTATTAATCTGGGGTCACCACAGCGGAATGAAGCACCAACTTATCCAGCATATGTTTTACGCAGCGGATGCCCTTCCAGCTGCAACCCATCACTGGGAATATTACAAAACTACTATTTTTTTTAATTAAAATGATAATAATAATAATTGACCATTGCATTGTTACATTAAATTGACAAAACTGTAATATAATTATATCTATTTTAACATTGTTGACTCTCAAAAATAATTCTTTCAACTTACCCCACAGAATAGGTCCTTTATGCTTCTTTTAGATTTAAAGAGAAAGTAAAACATCCATTCTCCAAATTTATTTAGCTTTTACTTTTACTTCTTTTACTTTCAAATTACAATTGATTTCCATTCCTCTACAGTGAGAGGTTTACTTATGTCATTTACGAGAAATAACCTTTTTAGCAGCAATCGGGAACATTCTCCATAAATATGAATAGCTCGTTTTATGTAAATCCACAATTCCCAAATATAATACATATCTTTTAATTAACAGTTTAACCATTTTTAGTAATTCCTGTCCTCTTATCGTCATTTATAATACATTAATTTCAATTATATTTTTGTATTAATTAAAGAAAGTGCAATACTGTAATTCTACACTTTATAAACCATTTACTATTTAAATAATACATCATTTACTTTATTATTATTTATTCAAGTCTTTACTTACATTTTTTATTTATTACATCCTCGTTAAAAAAAATCACCAGTTGGGCATATAGTTAGGCATATCCAACTTTATGATCATGCAAAATTTCATGTAAAGTTGCATGGAAAAATTATATATTGAATAATTGAAATATTATTGTATTTTAGATTAACACCCACTAAGGCACATGTGTCAAAGCCAGTTCCTGGAGGGCCGGAGCTCTGCACAGTTTAGTTCCAACCCTAATTAAACACACCTGATCAAACTAATTGAGTGCTTTAGGCTTGTTTGATACCTACAGATAGGTGTGTTGAAGCAGGGCTGGAACTAAACTCTCCGGGGCTCCGGCCCTCCAGGAATTGACTTTGACACCCCTGCACTAAGGGATAGTTCACCAGAAAATGAAAATATATTCACTATTTACTCAGCCTAAACCTTTATGCATTTTTTTCTTCTGTTGAACACAAAAGAAGGTATTTTGAAGGAAGCTGAAAACCTGTAACCATTGACTTCCATAGTAGAACAAACAAATACTATGGAAGTCAATAGTTACTGGTTTTGACCTTTCTTCAAAATATCTTCTTTTGTGTTCAACAGAAGAATGAAACTCAAACGGCTTTTGAACAAGTGAATGATGAGTAAATGATGACAGAAGTCGCTTTAACGCAGGCCTGTTTGATGGTCTTACTTGTGGAGCACCATAGATATACAGCACCAGTGGTTCATTTTCAGGGATGACGAACCAGGCCTTCTGCCAACCACGGCCACTGCCCTTCTCCATGTGGTGCAGGAAACTACACAGCACACTGTTCTCAGCCGCCACCGAGGCCTGTTTCTGTATCAGGAGAACAACAAGTGTTTCTTAAACATTTTTGCATAATGAATTATCATTATTTTTTCTACCCATTCACCCTTACATTGTCATATTTTGCATAGTTTCCCTACAGTCGATTCTCATGAACAGTTAAAACAAAATCCATGTATTTACATATTTTACATACATTCACTCTTTGGCTTAGTCCCTTATTTGTCAGAGGTCGCCACAACGGAATGAACCACTAACTATTCTGGCATATGTTTTACGCAGCGGATGCCCTTCCAGCTGCAACCCAGTACTGGGAAACACCCATACAATCTCGCAATCACACACACACATACACTACGGCCAATTTAGTTCATCCAATTCACCTATAGCGCATGTCTGTGGACTGTGGGGGAAACTGGAGCACCCGGAGCACCACTGGACTAACCAAAAACAAGACAAGGTTGATCAAATATGATGAAAACAAACAAATAAAAATATCTAAAATAAGACTAAGGCTAAAAAGAAGAAATTACTTTGTAAACTAAAACTGCTTAAAGGAATAGTTCACCCCAAAATGAACATTTTCTCCCCATTTAGTCACACTTTATGAATTTCTTTCTTCTGTTGAGCACAAAACATTATATTCTGAAGAATGTTGTAAAAATAATCCATTGACATCCATAGTAGAAACAAAAATGCAATGGAAGTCAATTTCAGCATTCTTCAGTATATCTTCCTTTGTGTTCGACACAGGAAAAAAACTCAAATAGGTTTGGAACAAATGGAGGATGAGTAAATAATGACCGAATTTACATTTTTGGGTGAACTATCCCTTCAACACTTCAACAATGACATCAACTATATAACTGCAGGTTAACTATGTTTATATATAATAATTTAACTGTTAAAAGCTAATAGTTACTAGTTTATTAGTTCAAGTTATTAGTAACTAAAAAAGTTATGGTAACTAATAACCCTAACTTTTCTGATTTTGATTGCAATGCAATAATGAGCACCTTTTGTAAAGCTGCTTTGAGACAATAATTATTATGAAGGAAGGCGCTACACAAATAAACTTGAATTGAATTGAATACTATGATTTTTCCCCACTGTTTTTAAATCTTTGAGAACCCAAAATATGTTTATTTTGCATTGCATTGTTCCAAAAAAACCTTATGGAACTCATATTTGTTTTCATATTTATTAAAGTCCATGTGAAATCAAAATGTACAATATTTATTTTGCTATTGCACATTGATACTCTTTAGTTGAACAAATAATCCATGCCAGTTAATCCACTGAAGAAAAAAAAGCCTCACCATTTCCTGACCATGTTAGTTTGCAACAAGGGAATGATGCGCAAAAGGAAAGCCCCGCCCCCTACTCAATATTCCATTTCAGTTGGAAGTACATCCGCATACTGACATAAAAGTCTCAGCAACTTCACGCAAACTTTAAATGCAGATTGTACCTCTAGGATGGAGCGTCGTCTCTGTGTGCTGCTGCTCAGACTGGCAGGAGACGGCGGCACTCCAACTAGCATGGTATAACAGTCTATACACACACGGTTGGCTCGGTTATTATCATACAACAGTCGGGCACGAAACTCTGAACACTTTCCACACACCACCTGAAACGAAAGAAGAGCCACGTCAGCGCACTGTCAACATCAGCATGCCCAATAAACACAGTAAAGTTGATTTATCAAGCACATTTAAAGTACAAATAACATCAAAACGAACCATATGGTTCTGTTTGCTCTCATTGCTAGTTTTGTGGTGAATAATTCATCTGTGCAGGTCATTAAGAAAAAAAAATGTTTGCCCTTGTAATCTAAAGTTAAAATCTAAAATGCTCTTCCTGTTTGTTTTCAGTTAAAATCTATGATTACGTCTGTCTGAGGTATTCGGCGTGGCTAACATACTTAGCCACGCCCCTCCAGCTGTCAGTTTTGACAACAAATAGTGAGGAGGAGGTGTCTGTTAGGTTGTAATAACTCTATCCAAACCCTTTTCCCGATTTTTCTGAATGAAATGCCTACTTTACTAAATCCAATCAGCTTGCAGTAGGAAAAACAAGCCACGCCCACTGTTTTCTCATTAAATATTTTGTTTCTCTAGGAACTGCGTCACAATACGGAAAAAAAAACTAAAAACAGTCGCAGCTTCCAGTTCATGTGGACTTTAACTTCAGTTTGGCACTGAACAAAACCACAGCACAGATTCTAAAACAGAATACAATAACAATAAAAGTAATAATACAATAAAAGTATGAACAACAACAATGCACAATAAAGATTAAAAGCCGGGGAAGGCTTTTGTTTGGTCTTAAGTTTGGACTTAAAAATACTGCTACTGCAAAGGCTCTATCTTCTTTCAATTTCAATGTATATATGGTGTGTGTTGTTGATCCTACATGTCCGCAGGCTTTGCAGTGATGCCGTCGTTTGGTGATGGAGTTGAACGGCTCCTGACACTTCATGCACAGCGTAACTTCTTTCTCCCGGATCGGAGTGGGCGCTCGCTTTCCAAGCTCTGAGCAATTCTGAAAACAAAGACCCGTCACAGAATATTACAGTAAGCGTTCACAGACATAACCTACACCTAAAAGTGGGTTAAAATGTCATTGCATTAGAGCGTGGGTCTTTTTATCTACCCCTTTTTAGGGGTTTTATGTTTTGTTTTCTGAAGCAAAAACATTTATATTTATTGGTTTTGTGGATTTGCCAATAACAGGCAGAGTCATTTGATGTTTTATTTCCTAAAATACTGATAAAATGTCTGTGAAATTTCAAATAATATTATAATTCAGAGCATTTGTTTGCAGAATATTACATTAGATTAATATAAATAAATATAAGAAATTAAACAAATTATTATAATAAACACACACACACACACACGCACATACATATATAT
>CAIGQW010000272.1:0-38125 GCA_903798125.1 Danio choprae
CATCTTCCTCATCTACTGCGTCCTCAATAAAGGGGTCAGACATCACATTCTAACAGAAAGTTGCCTCTCACTTTATATTAAACCTATCCCAGGTAGCACAAGTATGTCTGCAAGATGAATTTTAAAGATAATTTGATCTGGATGACATTTGCTGTGCTCAAATGGCTAATAAACGTCTGTAAAAGGTCTGCTGTGTAAATATTCAAAATTCAAAATTCTTTGGCAGATGAGCAAGTACTCTGATAAGTCTTTCAGATATAAAATAAGAAATAAGATAAGATTATTTAAACCTTTCGCCTAACATATTCTTATAATTATTCTATGAAATTATGAATAAATTATTATTTTTAAAGACATTTTAAACATCTATTTAATGTAAAAGATAGACATCAAATAGACATTTTGCCGATGAGCAAATGCTCTGTTCAATACATCTTCTGGATATAAAAACAAACATCAAATAGACATTTCCATGTTGTACATGTGCAATCAGGGATAAAGCTTTTTTGCGTTCTTCATAGATTTTTCTTCGGAAATTAATCAGTTGGAAAATAAAATGTGAATATGTTAAGCTAGAGGTTTAAATAATCTCTCATTGTTTTGCAGATCAGACAGGAGTACAGGAAGCTCTTCACATCTCTTTGCTGTGGACTCAAACCCAAGAACTTCAATTGGTCCTGGAACACTAGGGATAGTACAATTCAGGGTTTGCAAATGAAGTATTAATATTATTATTAATATTTTCATATTAAGCGTGACAGCTATGACTTTCACTATCTAACATCTTATAACATATATAATATACTGTTGATTTAGTGAAAGAAATGTTATGATAGCAAATCCTCATATAAAATCTATTTTTTTTATACTCTTTATACAAAAATAGCCCTTAACAGTATCACACAATCCAAATTTAGCTATTGACTTATGGAAAAGGAAAAGTACAGTGTCTTTTTATAATTATTTATCATATATATGTAACGGAGTTAAAATAATGATTCAATTCATGTTTCAATTGGGAACACTCACCATTGTTTTTTGCATTACCTGCAATCGCGTCCATCACAGTAGGGGGCGGTGCTATGTAATTTGCTAGCAGTTCCGAGAAGCCTCTCTGCTGGTAAGCTGCTTTGGTGATCGCTTGTCTTACTAATTGAGTTTACATTGCACTTGAAAACTTTGAAACTTATGAAATTTATTTCACTTTAAGACTCAAATATCATCAGAGCTGCAAATGAACTAATTCATGGTGCCGTGTTTGTCTCAGGTATGTTTACTTACTTTTTTTTTGTTATGTTTTGTGTTAGCAGTAGCACACATGCTATATATTGCATGTGCTGAGTTATGTGCTTTTTTATTTATGCATTGCATTTTTCCTGTTCTGTTGTTCCTTTTCCAACAAAAATGCTAACTATTGGTCACTTGAGTTTACTGTTGTGTTGAAATAATGGGATTTTGATGAGAAATGAAAAGAGACAGTCTTATTTTTTTTTCATGTATGTTTTATTTACATTTAGAACTACTATACTTTACATGTATAAGTTAAGAGGAAAAGTAATTCCAGCAGTTTCGAAAAGCCTCTCTGCTGACTCAAATATTATCAGAGCTGCGAAGGAACAAATGAATTGTACTGTGTTTGTCTCAGAACAATAAAAGGAGCTTGAGTGACCATACCTACCTGACTCTCAGTATCCCAGCGCCTACACAGTCACATTGGTGCCGTGACTCGTTTCTTCAATCATTATGGCGTCTGAAGCGGTCAAGGATTCACCTTAACGTTTTCATTGGGAGTCAGGTGGACTATTTTGCTCAAGAACTGTGATCATTTATTTGAAAAGTCGATTTTTTTATTCAGTACGTGACCCCTACAATTCAGGACAATTTTCTTTTTTTTAATCATCCGCACATTTGTATATTTTGATATTCTTTTTTTTTTAATTCATTGTGTGTTTTTTGTGAAGTGTGTTTGTGTGTTTCAAGATTTTTGAGCAGTCATTCACAATGAGCAATGTTGATGGTTTTCGCACCCCTGTATGTCGAAGTAAAGGTAGAGGATGGGGTTTGTTGAAAGTGCCACAGTCTTTACAGTTCAGTGAGCCCAATGTACAGCATAATGCACATGCAAATACAGAAAATGATACACCCTGTTGCTCTATTGAAGCATTTGACACATGACTATTAGGTAGGCCCTCACAATCCAGATCTAAATTTGGTGAATTTTCATCTACCTCATTTCTTAACTCACAGCCTCCAGATGTAGTCGCAGCAATGTCTGACATAATCAGTCGAGTTGGTCGGCAAATGGCTGATAGTACAGTGACTAGATTGAACCAAACCCATTAAGTAGAGACACAACCAGTGATTGATTCCTCAAAACGCCTGAAGGAACAGGGTAAAGTGCTGGATTAACCCGCTGGAGGTTTAAAGTGCTGGAGGTAACCCGCATGTTCATCAGACATTGCCCTTGTAAAGAGCTTGCCATCACTTTTCGGTCTAAAACGATTGAGGACTGTGCAAGAAGTTCATACTATTCTTAATGAATATCACACTGAAACCAGTCTTGTCGCTGCAGTCAGAAGAACGGCATCCATTTAAAATTCCTGTTAACAGAACTGAAGTGGAACTTCCAACAGCAGCGTTTCCACCTACCTCTAATGCAGAAACTTTCAAAGAACTGGACTGCTGAACATTAGAGCGAGTAATGAATTTACTGGAAAAAGTCCTGTTAAATGAAGCTAACCATGCATGAACCATGTCTGTTCAAGTCCTGATCACTCCGGCCTCACACACTGTCGGAAAAAAAGTTGTGTTTTCAGTGTCACTCACCTGACCCAATCTCAGTTTATAATCTTACTAATTCTGTTGAGCCTGCAGGGAAAATTGTTTGTAAGTCAGCTGTTGCAGCACAAGTCCAACTTAAGAAAACTCCCTACCAACTATGCTATTATTATTGGTTGTGGTGGACAACGTGTCTTCTCAAAAGCAATGTATGAACTTGAACTTACAGTTTATGCCTGTACAATGGTTGTTTTAGTTGTCCCAGGCCAAACTAGTGATTTAATCCTGGGTAGCAATGCTATCAAATGGCTGATTCAAAAGATGAAGCAAACGGATGGATACTGGAGTCTTGTGTCCAGCCCAACTAATCCTGATGATGCTGAATGTCACCAGTTTTTTTCCCTGCTTTCGAATGTTGAGCGCTGGAAAGGAGGAGACATGACAGACAAGGTGGGCACATCCAAGTTAAGGAAAAAATAACTCTACGACCAAACTATGAACATCTAGCTTGGGCTCAGCTTCCTGAATCAACCACTGTTTCTATAGGGAGCACAGTTGTCATTGAGCCAACCCTTTCTAAATGCCATTCAAGGAATGTTATCATAGGGAGAGTCATCACACCTATGTGGGGCAGTAGGTGGGTGCCATTCAAAATAATTTATCCTACAGAGAAAGTAATCATCCTTAAGAAGAACACTAATATCGTAAATGTTTCCACTTGTATAGCTGTTGAAGAGTTGTCTGTACCCAAGTCCCTGAAGTGCAATGTTCAGTGTGCTGAGAGTTCCATGGTCCATGTGCATTCCAGTGAGGAAAGAACTGCTGTGCTGGATAAGTTGGTATTGGAAGATCTGAATCTGGAGGATTGTGAAGTATCTGATGAGTGGAAGAACAGACTTTTAAATCTCATTGAGAAATATGAGTCAGCATTCTCACGTGGTAAATTGGACTGTAGAGAGGCCACGGACTTTGTCCACAAAATCCATCTGGTCGATGAAAAGCTGTTTAGACTCCCTTATCGCCATGTGGCTACCTGCTACTATGATAAGCTGCATACTGTCTTGAATGAAATGGAATTGAAAGGCATTATAAATAAGTCTCAGAGTGAATATGCATCTCCACTGATGAAAACTTCTCTAGCCTCCTTTGTTACTTGGACGATTTGATGGTTTTTGCTCCAAATGAGCATATAGCCCTAGACAGACTAGAACTGTTCTTTTCACGCTTGTTCAGGCACAATTTAAAACTAGCACCAAAAAAGTTCAAGTTCCTCAGAATGTCTGTAAAATTCTTGTGACATGTCATCACTGAGGATGGTGTTCAAACTGACTCTGAAAAGGTGAAAGAAATCAGTGATATCCAGATCCAGACACCAGGCCATCTTCCAAAAGTCTTCACCTCACTGTGTGCAGGTGCTCTCGCACCTGCCTGCTGCCATTCATGAGCAAGCTCTGCACTGGTGGCACTCCGATCCCGCAGCTAAATTCTCTTTAGGAGACAATCCTGGTGCTTGCTGGACTTTCTGGGACACCCTGAAGCCTTTTTAACAAGAATTAAACCTTTTTCCTTGAAGTTCTTGATGATCCTATAAATTGTTGATGTAGGTGCAATCTTAGTAGTCACAATATCCTTGCCTGTGAAGCCATTTTTATGCAGCGCAATGATGCTGCACTCGTTTCTTTGCAGGTCACCATGGTTAACAATGGAAGAACAATGATTTCAAGCATCACCCTCCTTTTAACATGTCAAGTCTGCCATTCTAACCCAATCAGCCTGACATAAAGATCTCCAGCCTTGTGCTAGTCAACATTCTCACCTGAGTTAACAAGACGATTACTGAAATGATCTCAGCAGGTCCTTTAATGACAGCAATGAAATGCAGTGGAAAGTTTTTTTCGGGATTAAGTTAATTTTCATGGCAAAATTAGGACTATGTTATTCAACTGATCACTCTTCATAACATTCTGGAGTATATGCAAATTGCTATTATAAAAACTTAAGCAGCAACTTTTCCAATTTCCAACATTTATGTAATTCTCAAAACTTTTGGCCACGACTATATGTAGACATTAGAGACATTGAAGTAAAGATTATTTGCTTTTCAATTCATGTTTACTGTAAATTCAGTGTTACTTAGTAAATGGTAAGTAAATTGTAAAGTGTTGCTGGGTTGAGTCCCGGTTGGACCAGGTGGCATTTCTGTCTGGAAATTGCTTGTTTCCCTGTGTCTGTGTGGGTTTGTGGGGACAACTAGAGCACCCAGAGGAGTCCAAAACAATATCCCTTATATTGTTTTTTAATGGAAACCCATTAGATAAACAATATTTGCCGTAGTGTCCCAGATAGCAAACAGTTCTGGGCCAACTAAGGCACATATGGCTCACTTCTGGCAATGGCAGGAGACATATGGGCCAGAACTGGCCCACACACAGTATGCCAATTTTATTGTGAGTTGTGGCTCGTTGTATGTGGGCCAGATGTGGCCCGTGTGTGACACACCATGTGTAGTGTGAGTTGTGGCTCGCTGTATGTGGGTCAGATGTGGCCCGTGTGTGACACACCGTGTGTAGTGTGAGTTGTGGCTCGCTGTATGTGGGCCAGATGTGGCCCGTGTATGACACACCGTATGTAGTGTGAGTTGTAGCTTGCTGTATATGGGCCAGATGTGCCAAATGTGATAAAATATAAATTTGAACAAAACGGTTCAGGATTTATTAACATTGACACAAAAATAAAAAAATATATATTTAATAATGTTATGATAAGTGTTTATTATAAAGAACAAATAAATTCTATATATTTTCATTATGTATTTCAGATAGATGTAAATGTATTATGATATTTTATAGATAAATAAGATTTTTACAAACTGTAGAAATAAATGTATTGCATTTTCATTTTAATAAGTAAGTAAGTATACTCTCCTTCGGCATGCTTTATCAGGGGTCGCTACAGAGAAATGTAGTGCCTATTACTCTGTCATATGTTTTACAGGTGGATGCCCTTTCTTTAGTGAAGGGTCTGGGTGCAGATGCAAGCTGAGGTGTATGCAATGGTTTTAATGTGCACACCTAACCCCGCTTCTAACCCTACCCCTCACAGTGACGTCACTAGTGCATTGTGTCTGAGATTGCATGTCTGAGACTGTGTCTCAAAAGTCTCTCCAGGTTCAGTGTGTGTGCACCTGTAACAGGGTGAACAAATTGTATAGAAAATATGTTATCAATGAGCATATTAATTAGCAATTAGTTAATCGTTAATACAGTGCCTAGCATAATTGAGTACACCCCATTTTGAAATTGAATATTTTTCTCCATTTCTTAGTGAATATGGGTCATATATATTTTGGTGCATTTGAACAAAACAGATTTATTAAACAGATATATTTATTAAAATAATATTTTAGTCACAGAACATAAAGTTACAAAATAAAGTTACACAAAATAAAGTTACACAAAATAAATTTACAAACTACAAAATTTCAACAATGTTATTTCATATATTTTAATAATAATTTTTGAAGCATTATTGTAAGTTATTTTGTTAGATGAGCTCTAGATTTGGCTTTAGTACTGACTAAACTAATGTATATGCACAAATATAATATTGTAAAGCTTCCTATAGAAAATATTAATTTAAATGAGAGATTTGTGGGGGGTGTACTCATATATGCTGAGCACTGTATATAAAAAAATCTTTGACGTGATTTTACACTGGATATGTACATTTATAGTATTTTCTTGTTATTTTCCGATTTTTAAACTGTATTTCAGTATAACATAAAAAACACGTGAAATAAAATGTTAAAATTCCATATATATAATTTATTTTAATGTGATACTGAGGTCAATGTAACATGCTGTAATTCTATAATATTCACTATCGTTTTTTTATATTCAGTATCACATAAAAACTGTAACACTTTAAATTAAGACATACAGTGCTCAGCATATATGAGTACACCCCCCACAAATCTCTAATTTAAATGAATATTTTTCTTTAGCTGCTTTACAATATTATATTTGTGCATATACATTAGTTTAGTCAGTACTGAAGCCAAATCTTGAGCTGATCTAACTAAATAACTTACAATAAAAGTTCAGAAATTAGTAGCTCAAATGTATATGTTAGAAAAAAATATTAAAAAACTTTTTCAAAAATAGCAAAAATCAAGAGAAACAAAAAAAAAATAGACAATTATGTTGAAATGTTGCAGTTTGTAATTTTGTTTGCCAAATTTTGCATGAATTTTAATGTATTTTCTTTCCATTTCTGATGTTCTGTGACTAAAATATTATTTTAATAAATATATCTGTTTAATAAATCTGTTTTGTTCAAATGCACCAATATATATTACCCATATTCACTGTAACACTGTAACACCGCGCGCATTCCTATTGGTGGACTGGGCGGAGCCTTGAGATTGACGGTTATTTTTTTCAAACGGGGAAGTCCGCCATTTCAGCTTCTTCATACATTCAGGTAAGTTATTATTTTTGAGAGCATATTTCTGAGATATTTTCCGTCGTCAGGTAATGTTTATATATGTTAGAAAAGCCCCTGTGTTGAATAGTTATAAAAACTATAACTTATATGTGGATAATATGGATAAAAACGGCTGAGTATGATGGCCTTGTTAGCCATCGGTTCAGTCGTATTAAGTTGATTTTGCTCGGGGTTTATACGAATTAATTTACAATTGTCCTTTATTTACTTGTCAGTCTTAATGAAATTATCAATAACAATAAGACAGCTGTGTTATATGAAGACAAGCGTCGAAACGGAGCGTGATTAAATGAAGCACATGCTGCCCGTTGTAATGATAAATTTGTGATAGGAGCCGGTTTCCGCGTTTGTGTTGTTTTTAGCTCAAACACTGAACGAACGGTCTAAATAAGCGTAAAATCCATATCTTAATGTATGTTTTATATTTCTTTAAACAGCCTGGAAACTGAATTACACCATTAATCTTGTACTTGGTATGTATCAAGTCCAAATAAATGGTATTGCTGCAAGTAAAAATAATATCTTTATAAAATACTTGTATTCATTTGTTACAGAAAAGAAAAGAATCATGCAAGGATACAACCTGAAGGAAAGGACAACTCTCACATCCATGCATTATTTGTTTGACATCAACATCATCATCAAGCACAACTGGTACAGTATTGTACATTGTAACTTGCATATGTCAGGTTGTTGGATACTGAAATAATATATTTTATCTTTTATTTATTAAAAGTATTATTTATTGCTGCAATTTTAATACTGTGTGAGGTCATTGCTTATTTAAAATACATTTTATTAAAAAAAAAAGAATCTATTTTAAAAGAAAGTCTAAATGTGTGTACAGGGTACCTTGCTGCAATGTCTGAACAAATTTATACAATGAAAGGATTGATGAGCTGGACAAACAGAGTCTGGGGAACTTAACTTAAGGCAAGTTTGGTTCAATATATGTTATTTTATGTCAAAAGTAGATTACGTTTGTCTTAACATGGATTGCATGTTTTAAGTTAAAATTTCAGAGTGAAAAATGTAAACGAGAACTACTGAATACAATGGCATAATGATTCTGCTTGTTCACAGGAGGTACTTGATTTAGTTTTTCTCTAGCGATACATCAGTTTTTAAGACTAATGCTTGACACTTCAGTTTTAAAGGGATAGTTTACCCAAAAATGGAAATAATGGCATCTTTTACTCATTCTCCACTTGTTTCAAAATAGTTAGATTTTTTTTGTTCTGCTGAACACAAACCCAGATATGTTTTTGAAGAAATCTGGTTACCTGGAACAATTTACTTCCATAGTATTTGTTTTTCCTACTATGGATGTCAATAGTTACAGGTTTCTAACATTCTTCAAAATATCTGCTTTAGTGTTCAACAGATTCAAATTGGTTTGAAACAAGTGGAGGATGAATAAATGGTGGCAGAATAGTAAACTATCCCTTTAAATATTTTATTCTGAGACGTTTATTAATATTTGTCTTGTCTTTTGTCATATTGTCTTTCTACATCAGATTGTGATGGACCTGGAATGTGACACCAGTTACTCTTAAGTCAAGAACCGAATGAAGCACACTCTTTTCCAGAGTACAGATTATGGAGGGATCTGCAGCTGAACTACCTGGAAGCAGGTAACCATACTAATAAAGTTCCTTTAGGTAAAAACACCTGCTTTATTTAGATCTAAAGTATTTTATTTGATGTAGAGTTTTATAGTTTTATTCTTATTCTAATTTTATTTTATGCATTTACTGAATGGAGGTCATTCACATGTCACAAAAAATGATTTGCAGATTGAATATAAAATATAATCTAGATGTCTATGCTGTGTTTCCAAAATTTTCATTGTGTAAAAGCTCAAAATACTGTTTTCCTAGGTAAGGTTGGATGTAGTTTAGAAACAGATTCATTACGATCAATGCTTAAAGTAAACGTTTTCTTCTCTCTGTAGACCACACGTGCTTAGTATCCCTCACATTTTAATGAATTATTTCTTATTTTACACATCTTATTTTAAACAACTTTACTAAACCAAATGACTCTGTTCTACCTTATTATTTTTTAAATTGCAAAAACTGTTTTTCTTCTGCTTGTTCTCAAACACTTCTCTACTTCAGTGAAATATTGGACCAGATGTTCCAGAAAGTGGATGGGAAAACCTTGCCCTCTGAAGTGGACTCTGCCCTACGTCAAAGTACACCCTGCATCATTTGTGTGGTACGTTTGAATATTTTTAAAGGTAAACTTTTTAAAATTAGCAGGAAGTGCCGCAAATAACTTTTTTTTTGTCTGTGGACCAATTCAGAGGTATATACATTATGTGGTAGTTTTGCCAAGAGTATTGAAAATTATTAGTTGTCATGAAAGGAAAAATCGTTGTACTTCCTTTTGTTAGCACAAATTCCTATATATGTAGTCTTGTGATTAAGCAATTAAACCAATCAAACAAGTTTACACTTAAAAAAGGTTCGTAATGAAAATCTGATATATTTTTTCAAATGTAACTTACTAAAATATATTTTTCACAAGCACATTTAAAATAGGTTTATGATACTATTCATTCATTCATTCATTTTCATTTCGGCTTAGTCCCTCTATTAATCTGGGGTCGCCACAGCGGAATGAACCGCCAACTTATCCAGCATATGTTTTACGCAGCGGATGCCCTTCCAGCTGCAACCCATCTCTGGGAAACATCCATTCACACTCATACACTACGGACAATTTAGCTTACCCAATTCACCTATAGTGCATGTCTTTGGACTTGTGGGGGAAACCGGAGCACCCGGAGGAAACCCACGCCAACACGGGGAGAACATGCAAACTCCACACAGAAACACCAACTGATCCAGCCGAGGCTCGAACCAGCGACCTTCTTGCTGTGAGGAGAACGTGCTATCCACTGCGCCACCGTGAGGCCTATGATACTATTAATTATTAATATTAATTAATTATTATATTATTATTAATGTTGTTGTTTTTTAATCGATAGGTAGTTTCTATGGAATGTTTTTATGGATTGCTGAGAATACATTTCAGGTGTTCAATACGTTGCATGTCAGTCTTGAAAATAAAAATAGGTGCTTGAAAAAGTGCTTTAAAGTCCTGGATTTGAATCGAGTTGTGCCTGTATGAACCCTGCAAACAGCACCTTTTAAACGTTGTCTTCTCCTGTTTTCAGGATGTTTGCATTGGACTGGTTTTTTGGCTTTGACCCTCGCTCGCCTCTGACCTCACTCTTGGATTGCCCTCGAGAGTTTCAGTTTTTTGAATTGGTTGTGGGTAGATACTAATAAATATTTAATTGTAATTATTAATTTAATGTGTATTTTTTTTTAAATATGCGTTTTCTGTGTTTGTTCTATATACTTATATTTATTTATCTTGTTTCTGTTTTTAGCATTTTTTATTTGACCTTTGCTCGCCCCGTACCTTGTTTTTGGATTGCCTTCTAGATGTCTTTTTTATTATTTGTTCTGGTTATATGGTTATAAATTATTTGTCAATTTAATTTATAAGCATTTTATAAAAAAATATATTTTCTGTGTTTATTCTGTATTTATCTATTTGTCTAATTTCTATATACATTTTTGTGTTTGTATTTTCTTCTTATTCTGTATATATGCACTTACCTAATTTTTTAATTTATAAATTGTTATTTGCATTTAATTTGTTAATTGTTTTTACATATGTAATTTCTGATAATTCTGTATGTGTCTATTTAACTAATTAATATATTTATTTGTATTTTATTTGTATGCATTATATACTTTTTTTGTTTATTTTATATGCATATATTTATATAATTTATATAAATTATATATTTGTTAAATATATTTATCAATTTATATGTTTCCGTTAAAGTCTTTTTTTTTTTTTTAATAAAGCAATTTAAATAAACCATTCCTTTTAATGTCATTTATATAGCTACCAAGTGTAGAGGTGAGCCATATCTAACCCAAAAGTCAGCCACAACTGAACCCAATCTGGGCTAGATCTGAGAAAGTGCATGGGCCGCAGCTGGGCCAGATCTGAGAAAGTGCACTTCTGAGATGTGGCCCAGATTTGGTCCAGTTGTGGCTGACTTTTGGATTCTTATGTCAGCCACAATCAGGTTGAGTCATCGCCGTCATTCCATGCGGCATGTGGGCCAGAAGAATGTGGGGGATGTGGGCCATATCTGGGCCAGATGTAATTTGCTATCTGGGGTGGATGGTAGAGTGTCTGGGTGTTTTTATATGTTCGAACATTATATTAAATGCAGAGATGGCAAAAGTACACACATACTTTACTCAAGTAGAAGTACAGATACTCATGTTTAAAACGACTCAAGTACAAAAGTGTAGTCAGTACTTCAACTTTTGCCAAAGTAAAAGTAAACAAGTACAGCCTGAAACTTGTACTTAAGTAAAAAAAAATAATAATTCAATACTACTACCTGTTTTAGTTTTCATGGTGGTAACCACACATAATATGGTAACCGGTGGTATATTGTATATACATCTATACAAAATAACTTGCATTTAGAATTTTTTTCAAACATTTTTTTCTAATGTAAAAATTTGGTTGCTAATTTTCAGCTGCAAAGTAGCCAAGAAACGCCACTCTACAATATTGTCCAACAACACTCCTCAAAGTCACCCTGTGTATCATTCATCACCTGGACACAAAACCTAACTTTATGGCTGTTAAGAACATCCGCTGCCATAGTCGTTCATATACCCTAAAGCATAATTCCGTAGGCCTATATTTTTATAACTAATAAATGTCTTAAATTTAACATATTAAAAAGATATAATTTTTTTTTCTTTTGATAAAATAAAAAAATTATGTATTTGACTACAAATTATTTTTTGCATTATCTAAAAGCTGCTTCATTTCCTTTAAACAGCAACATGCAGCTCATATGATTTCACGATTTGTTTTGTTTGTTTGTTTTCAGAGTATTGTGTATATTTTATTTAATGGATAGTCATTAATGCTGTTAATACATTTTTGCATCATATTTTTTCACAAAATAAATTCCTGATCCTTTGCATTATTTTTTATTCATAAATCACCCAGTATAAATACTTGTGATGTTCTAAAATATTTACCTAACAACAATCTAGCTAACAAATTTAAATGCAGATTACAGTGTATATAATATACATGTGAAAACTATGAAACAGTACAAATATGAACTTGTTGGAAACAAAGGAAATAAATCTCAATGCATAATGTATTCATATAGTATTTATTTGCTTTAATACCAACTGTACAAATGATGACTTTTTTTGCCGTATTAGATTGAAAGATCAGAGAAGTACAGTACAGCATGGTCTGAAGTGGACAAAATACTTTAACCTACGGAAGTCCTAAGAGGCCATGCATTAAAATATTTTTCCTCTCGTTTTGTCATGATCACGACTTCATTATCTTGTGATCTTGACATAACTTGTTTTCTTGTGATCTCGACAAAACAAAAAGTTGTTTTCTCATGATCACGACTTAATTTTCTTGTGATCTTGACATAACAAAAATTGTCGTGATCACAACTTTTTTTTATTTATTTTTTTTATTTATGTATGTATTATTTATTTACGTATTAATTATTATTCATAAAATCTGGCCAATGTATGACCAGGCGACCTATTTTTTTCTGCCTGGATGCTCTAGACATGCCTACACATAGCTTCGGGAATGCAAAGCTAAGTTAAGTGTGCAATACACAGGTTTGTACGGAAATGGTAAGGTGTTTTCATGATGCAGTGGTGTTTAACGATTAATCTAAAATTGGCATTAATACAGAAAAAAAGGTCGCCTCATACATTGGCCAGATATAATTATAATAATAATAATAATAATAATAATAATAATAAATTAAAAATAAGTCGTGATCATGAAAGTTGATACCAAAAACTTAAGTCGTGATCATGAGAAAGCAACTTTTTGCTATATCGAGATCATGAGAAAACGAGTTATGTTAAGATCACGAGATAATTCAGTCGTGATTGCGGCAAAACAAGAGAAAAAGTATTTTAATGCATGGCCTCTTAGGACTTCCGTATTAACCCCATTAACCCGTACTAACCCCACAAGATGGCACAGACGACGATGGCCGCCTCCGTGTCGTGCTCTGGAGTAGTTTTTGTGTTTTTGTTAGTTTGTCCTGTCTTTATTCACATTCCTACAATTAGTTTCACCAGAGACTAATTGTTGGACATTCGGACTCATACTTCACATAAGTCTAAATCTGGAAAGATATTTGGTGATGTTTTGCTGGACATAGTAGTCGGCGGTGCTGCTTGTGAGCAGGTGCGCTTGTGAAACTCAGACAGCGTGGATTTCGAACTGCGTTGCCTAGCATCCATCTGGCGAATCTTCGCTCTCTACCCAACAAAATAGACGAACTTATTCTGCTCTCTCAGACATACAGGGATTTTTTGCATTCTGCTGCTCTGTGTTTCACGGAAACCTGGCTGAATGACGCCATACCGGACAATGCGCTTCATCTACCGGGCTATCAGCTGTTTAGAGCAAATCGCGACAGAGAACTGCATTATGTTCTGCAACACCTAGACAGACCAGGGACCTATTTGATGATCTTGTTTGTTGACTTAAGCTTGGCTTTTAGCACTATCATCCCAAAACTTCTCCTGCCCAAATTAACTCAGCTCTCCATGCCCACCTCTGTCTGTCAGTGGATCAACAGCTTCCTAACGGACAGGCAGCAGCTGGTAAAGCTGGGAAAATTCTCATCCAGTATCCGCACAATCAGCACTGGCGCCCCCCAGGGGTGTGTCCTCTCCCCTCTACTCTTCTCACTGTACACGAATGACTGCACTTCAAAGGACCTCTCTGTCAAGCTCCTGAAGTTTGCAGACGACACCACACTTATCGGCCTCATTCAGGACGGTGAGGAGTCTGCTTAGAGACAGGAGGTTAAGGAGCTGGCTGTCTGGTGCAGTCACAACAACCTGGAGCTCAACACGCTCAAAACAGTGGAGATGATAGTGGACTTCAGGAGAACCCCCCCCCTGCTCTCCCCCCCCACTGAGCATCATGGACAGCATTGTGGCAGCAGTGGAGTCATTCAGGTTCCTGGGCACCACCATCTCTCAGGACCTGAAATAGGACACTCACATTGACTCTGTTGTCAAAAAAGCTCAACAAAGGCTGTACTTCCTTCGTCAGCTGAGGAAGTTCAACCTTCCAAAGGAGCTGCTAAAACAGTTCTACACTTCCATCATTGAATCAGTCCTCTGCACTTCAATAACTGTCTGGTTTAGCTCAGCTACCAAATCCGACCTCCGAAGGCTATGTCGAATAGTTCGGACTGCTGAGCGAATCACTGGTACAACCCTCCCTACTCTCCAAGAACTGTACTTATCCAAAGCGAGCAGAAGGGCTGCCAAAATCACTCTGGACCCCTCACACCCAGCCTCTTTAAACTTTTACCTTCTAATCGACGCTACAGAGCACTGTGCACCAGAACAGCCCGACACAGAAACAGTTTCTTCCCTCAGGCAATCCTTCTTATGAACACTTGATGATAGTAATTGTGACAAACATCACTACTTGCTATACACTTTTTAGACACATATACACCAATTTGCACATAACAGCTGCACATATAACGTTGTATATAGTAATATACCTGTACATACACTTGTCAATTTGCATATCTGCACTCACTACTTCTATTTTTAAAATATAATTAGGGACCGAGCACCGGAACGGTGCGTAGGCCCTATTGGAATTGCGCTGTTTATTATTAGGGACCGAGCACCGAAACGGTGCGTAGGCCCTATTGGAATTCCGCTGTTTATTAGGGACCGAGCACCGGAACGGTGCGTAGGCCCTATTGGAATTCCGCTGTTTATTCTTCTTCTTCTTCTTCTTCTTCTTCTTCTTCTCCGGAATGAATCGCGATTTTGAGGGTCTAAACATGCTCGAAAACTCACCAAACTTTGCACACGCCCCAGAAGTGGTGAAAATTTACGTTCATTATAGGTTTCGGAAGTGGGTGTGTCAAAATGACTCGACAGCGCCACCTATACACATTTGACAGACTAGCCCCCGAGCTACGTTTCACGCACACATACGAAAGTTGGCACACACATCAAACATGCCAAAACCTACCAAAAAGTCTCTTGAAGCAAAATCTCAAACCCAACAGGAAGTCGGATATTTTTAACTTTCTCTGGCGAAAAATGGCAATTTTTGCCATTTCCAGGCGTGGTATTTGAACGAACTCCTGCTAGGGAATTCATCGGATCAACACCAAAATTGGGTATTGTCAACTAAAGGCCTTGGCGATGTTAAATTGCGAAGATCTAGAGTTTTCGTCGAAGTGCGTGTCCGTGGCGGCCTCTCAAACTTTGACGCTTCGCCACGAAACAGGAAGTTGTTATAACTCAGGCATACAATGTCTGATCTGACTCAAAATCAACATGTTTGATAACAGTCCTGACCTGAACACGTTTACATGCCAAAAATCAGATAAAGATATAGCGGCCTCTCAAACTTAGACGCTTCGCCACAAAACAGGAAGTTGTTATAACTCAGGCATACATTGTCTGATCTGATTCAAAATCCATATGTTTGATAACAGTCCTGACCTGAACACGTTTACATGACAATAACCAGATACAGATATAGCGCCACCTGCTGGCAACAGGAAGTGACATGTTTTACAGTGTAACAAACTCCTCCTACAAATTTTATCACACCGAATCCATGTTTCGTTAGTTTAGTCCAAAGGTCTTTGTGATGTTAAATTGTGAAGATCTAGAGTTTTCGGCGAGGGGCGTGTGCGTGGCGGACTGAGAAAGTGTGATACTTCGCCATGGAGGAGGAAGCACTTATAACTCAACCAAACAATATCTGATCTGCCTGAAAACGCACAGGTTCAATGAGAATCCTCTTCTGAAGACATCTACGTGCCAATATTGAGTCTCGGTCATAGCGCCACCTGCTGACAGAGGGAAGTTTGGCATAAATCTGCGATTTTCTCGGGATTTTTAATATATATCGGCTTAAATCATTATTGTCCGCTGTTCTCTGTCATCCTGAGGCCACCGGGCGGTGGTGAGCCCGGGTGCGAGGTCCCTTTCATCGCTGCTTGCAGCTTTAATTAGGGACCGAGCACCGGAACGGTGCGTAGGCCCTATTGGAATTCCTCCGTTTTTTATTATTATTATTATTATTATTATTATTATTATTATTAGGGACCGAGCACCGGAACGGTGCGTAGGCCCTATTGGAATTGCGCTGTTTATTATTATTATTATTATTATTATTATTATTATTATTATTATGATTCTTCTCCGGAATGAATCGCGATTTTGAGGGTCTAAACATGCTCGAAAACTCACCAAACTTTGCACACGCCCCAGAAGTGGCGAAAATTTATGTTCATTATAGGTTTCGAAAGTGGGTGTGACAAAATGACTCGACAGCGCCACCTATACACATTTGACGGACTAGCCCCCGAGCTACGTTTCACACACACGTACGAAAATTGGCAGACATATCAAACATGCCAAAACCTACCAAAAAGTCTCTTGGAGCAAAATCTCAAACCCAACAGGAAGTCGGATATTTTTAACTTCCTCTGGCGAAAAAGTGCAGTTTTTGCCATTTCCAGGCGTGGTATTTGAACGAACTCCTCCTAGGGAATTCATCAGATCAACACCAAAATTGGGTATTGTGAACTAAAGGCCTTGGCGATGATAAACATTGTTATAACTCAGGCATACAATGTCTGATCTGACTCAAAATCCATATGTTTGATAACAGTCCTGACCTGAACACGTTTACATGTCAATAACCAGATACAGATATAGCGCCACCTGCTGGCAACAGGAAGTGACATGTTTTACAGTCTAACAAACTCCTCCTACAAATTTTATCACATCGAATCCATGTTTTATTACTTTAGTCCAAAGGCCTTTGTGATGTTAAATTGTGAAGATCTAGAGTTTTCGGCAAGGGGCGTGTCCGTGGCCGACTGAGAAAGTACAATGCTTCGCCATGGAGGAGGAAGCACTTATAACTCAACCAAACAATATCTGATCTGCCTGAAAATGCACAGGTTCGATGAGATTCCTCTCCTGAAGACATCTACATAACAATATTGAGTCTCAGTCACAGCGCCACCTGCTGACAGAAGGAAGTTTGGCATAAATCTGTGATTTTCTCGGGTTTTAAAACATATATTGGTTTAAATCATTATTGTCTGCTGTTCTCTGTCGTCCTGAGACCACCGGGCGGCGGTGAGCCCGGGTGCGAGGTCCCTTTCATCGCTGCTTGCAGCTTTAATTATTATTATTATTACGATTCTTCTCTGATTTGATTTTGCAAGCATTCGGTGCGTACCTTAGAATCAACCTGCCACTTTGCTCTGTTCATTATTTATCGGTTTCTATTTTCAACTCAGTTGAAGGTAAGTTTGGT
Source organism: Danio choprae (assembly GCA_903798125.1). Lineage (NCBI taxonomy): Eukaryota > Metazoa > Chordata > Actinopteri > Cypriniformes > Danionidae > Danio > Danio choprae. Next base: position 17,728 of record CAIGQW010000272.1, read on the forward strand.
CCTCCAAGTTATTTTATATTTATTGCTTTTTTATAGTGTTAGTTGTGGGGAGAAGGGTCTCTCTCAGAAATTGTTTTCATAGATATAATGCAGAGCGCAATTTTGCAGCACTGAAATATTATTACTTATATAAGATGTTAAATTATATAATAAAAAATAGAAAAAATTTGATGTTAATATAGACAAATAAAGATTATAAAATGCATTCTATTTTCATTTTTATTCCCTGGTGAAGTGACTGTCACATTAAATTTAGGACATTTTGTTTACGATTCATCTGAAATCAGGAAGTTGAGTGCTTATTTTTACTCTAAAGATATTTTGTAAATACGGGCCCAGATTGCTGTCAGCTTTTGTAAAAATCCTAAGCACATTTAGAGTACCATTAATGGAATTTACAAAATTCCTTTTGACAATAATTGTTTTTCATAATTATTATCATGTAGACACAAACAGTCTGCTCAGTCATGCAAACTGAGCATCTTCATGAAATTCAAAAGTGCAAGCTTCCTGTCATTTAACAAATTTGGGTGGTTCTGCAATCGTATTTTAGTCTTTACTAATTCTGAAAAACAATGATAGAGGATTTGTATGTTGTATATGTACTTCAGCCTATATAATTTTTTTTTATTGTTTACACAATCTTAATTAGGAACGTGACTTATCACAGATTACCACTGTTTTGTATGTTATTACACGTGACTGTGTTGGGCTCCACACTGTCATAGATATGTTTAGGACAGTTTGACAGTTATTTTATGTTTTAAAATAATGTTTAGTTTTTTTGCACAGATAAATTATTCTCTCCTGATATGACTTTAAATTATTGTCATGAGCCATGAATTGGGCTCTGAGGGAGTTCACTGCTGTTGACTTATTTTACAAATATTATAAGAATCAAGGACCACACATTTAGATAAATAACTAATGTTCTACTGAAGAAAAAAATCATGAGTTTAAATGACCAGCAATTTTTAATTTAAGGGTCACAGCTATTGGTTAATATAATATGTTATTGTTTCTCCATTTTTATTTTGACAGCACATCCCCACCCAAGCATATTAGGGAAATATATGCCCAAGGAATCATTGCCCTGTTTCCATATCTTCGTGATCCCTACACAAAGAATGGATACATAAGTATTTTTTAAAAATATCTAGTTATGGGGACATTGGTCAGCTGTGTATTAACTTGCATTTGTTTCTCAAATCAACATTATTATGACCCTCAAAAATTTTCCCTTGGAAAATAAAGAACATTCAGAGGAACTGTGTAACATCCGAGAGCCGTAGATATTCCTCACAGGCCTTCAAAGGTGGCCCAACTTAAGAAAGAGTGGCTGCAACCAGCCCAGATGTTACCCTCACAGAAGAACAGTGTAGAGAAGCAGTTTCTCTAATGAAACACACGTCAGAAGTGGACATCATCAAAATGAAGGAGACATTTCAGTATCGTCGCAAGATGATTCAAGACCCAAGCAAAAGCACTGATGTGTTGATGGAATTTCCATGCTTTTTGGATGTTAAAGAACTGGTGAGTATAGCTACATTTAAATTTTGTGTTAAGATAATTTATTTAAAAGGAGGGTTAATTGTGAGTAAAGCTCACAATACAGTCGTGGCCAAAAGTTTTGAGAATTTACATAAATATTGGAAAAGTTGCTGCTTACGTTTTTATAATAGCAATTTGCATATACTCCAGAATGTTATGAAAAGTGATCAGATGAATTGCATAGTTCTTCTTTGCCATGAAAATGAAATTAATCCTGAAAAAAACTTTCCACTGCATTTCATTGCTGTCATTAAAGGACCTGCTGAGATCATTTCAGTAATCTTCTTGTTAACTCAGGTGAGAATGTTGACGAACACCAGGCTTGGAATCAATGTTCTTCCATTGTTAACCATGGTGACCTGCAAAGAAACGTGTGCAGCATAAAAATTATATTGTGGAGGATATTGTGGCTACTAAGATTGCAACTAAATCAACAATTTATAGGATCATCAAGAACTTCAAGGAAAGAGGTTCAATTCTTGTTAAGAAGGTGTTGTGAATTTCTAGAAGTGACCAAAGCTAGGTAGACTCTCTGGTAATCTTCAAAGCAGAATCCTTTAATAAGAACTCCGCATCGCTGTGGCATTCATCGAAAAATCTCTCAAACTCTAACTAGTGCAAACAGGCACTCAGTTTAAATACATTTTTTACAGACATGTGGAGACAGGAAAAAACAAAGCATGCAAATGAAAGTGTTGTTGTCAGCAGGGTAAATTGCATTTCACAGCCCCGATCTCATCAGCATATAAGTACCCATTCATGATAAGACAACGCGTGCAAATGAAATACTGGAGTCAAAAACCCCTCCTGCCACTGGACCAGAGAAGGTGTTACCTAGCCATTTGTTAGACAATAGACACAGCCGTGCTTTGAGCTTACAATTTGCATTACTATGGAGACATGAAACTGTGTCTCACATAAAGGCTCCACCAGAATGCATTTTACAATGTATTTTATATATTTAAAGAAATTTGTAATCTTTCAGTTTCCCAGTTGAGAGTTCTAATAACTCTCACAAAATACAAATTTAGACACTTAAGAAAAAAAAGTTAATTCTTGTAGCATATTATGGTTACAGGCTCGTAGTATTTGCTCTGTGTTTTTTTTTTCTGTTTATATTTACAAACGGCATACTGACACAGGAACAAACATGCCACTATAGTCCTTGGATTTCTTAAAGGTAATATTCTGTTCTGGTTGGAATTGTCATTTCCTCGTTGTAGGTGTGGGTCAAATGTTGAGTAAAACATTTGATACTGTGGATGCAAAGATAGTACAACAGTAGGAAAATCAATAGAAGAATAGCTGTTTCATTGATCCACAGCCAGGGTTTACCTAAGAGGTTTCCAAACTATGAAGAATTATCTTCAGTGATCTGGTGCAATTTTACTGAAAGATCAAGTATGTCTTGTTGAATTTTGTTCGAGTTCTTGGTTGGATCCATTAATCCGGTGCAGCACTCTGGGCCTATGATGGTGCAGGCTCCTCCTTGTTTTGCAAGGATGTAGTCCAAGGCCACTCTGTTCTGTACGATCATTATCTTGTGTGAAGCAAGAGTGTCTGTGATATTGCCCAGGGCCAAAACTGTGTCATTGGCCAGTTTCTGAACAGAATTTGATAAGCTTCTGACTTGATCAAGGGCTTGCGTAACACCATAAGACGTAATTAATGCTCCAAGAGTTTTTGACCACCACCCCCGTGGGGACCCAGGGTAGAATAGGTCCCCAGCACCCCCTTGCTGATCGTAAGAGGCGACAAATGGGGCAACTTGTTTCAGCCGTGAGTTGTGACCCCTGTCAGTGGAAAAAGAAATCCTGGTATTTGAGGAATGTAACTGTTGCGACTATTGCAGATCCAACACAGTACTTTGGCTCCTATTTCACTTAGACGGGAGGTTGGAAGGGCCCGTTCCAATCAATCGCTAGTCAAGAAATGCCCTGGATTATTGAACAGTTTTGAACATCTAGCAAACTTTCAGAAGGCTTTGGCTGAGGGTCAGTTGAGTAGTGCATATTTTTTATATATGCTTGCTTGAGTGTATCATTCTTAAATCCTTGATGTATACCCGGTGGAGATCCGCGGCTCTGTGCATCCCCTAGTTGGGCTCCGAGGTGGGTGAGCAGTAAGAGTGATGAATCAGAAATCATACTAAAATGGCAAATAAACAAAATCCAAAAAGAAAGTTATCGGATCAGGACTTGGATTGTAACTTTGGAAATGGCATCTCTGGGATTGCAGGAACAGTCAAACATGTTAATAAAAACTAAGATCTGGACAAATTCTTGTTGAATGCTCCCAAAAAGATCCAAGCAGAAAACCTATTGCATGCAAATGTGCTTGCTGGTGTTGCTGTGAAAACTTTTTACCATCCATCTTTAAATCATAGCAAAGAAGTAATCCGTACCAGAGAGCTAGAAGACATGGAAGAGACTGATATTACTACGGAGTTAATGCCTCAAGATGTAATACATGTTAAAAGAATCACAATTAGGAAAGAAGATCGTCTCATAAAAACAGGAACCTACATCTTTACTTTCAGTAGACCTCTACCCCCAGAAAAGATTCGAATTGGATACTTGAGTGTCAATGTTGACATTTTTACACCTAATCCACTCGGGTGTTTCAGCTGCCAAAAGTTTGGACATGGATCGACTGGTTGCAAAAACAGGCCTACTTGTGTAAATTGTGGAGAGGAAAAACATGGTGAGCAATGTAAAAAAACACCAAAGTGCAGCAACTGTGCAGGAGAACATCCAACCTCATCCAAAGACTGTCCTACCTGGATTAAAGAAAAAGTGCTCAAAGAAGGTGAGCTATTTGGAGGCTTGAAAACTTGAGAACTGCCCATTCTTTGAATTGGAAAAGACTTTTGCAGCTGAATCAGAATCAGAAAGAGCTTTATTGCCAGGTATGTTCACACATACGAGGAATTTGCTTTCGTGACAGAAGCTTCTACAGTGCAACAGAATTACAGAGACAGGACAAAAAACAGATAATAAATATATTTTAAAAGTAGAAGTAAGTAGTGAATGCAGATATGCAAATTGACAAGAGTATGTACAGGTATATTACTATATACATTGTTGTATGTGCAGCTATTATGTACAAATTGGCATGTAAAGTATGTTTTAAATAAGCGTATGTGTCTTAAAAGTGTATAGCAAGTAGTGATGTTTGTCACAATTACTATCATCAAGTGTTCATAAGAAGGATTGCCTGAGGGAAGAAACTGTTTCTGTGTCGGGCTGTTCTGGTGCACAGTGCTCTGTAGCGTCGACCAGAAGGTAAAAGTTCAAAGAGGCAGTGTGCTGGGTGTGAGGGGTCCAGAGTGATTTTGGCAGCCCTTCTGCTCGCTCTGGATAAGTACAGTTCTTGGAGAGTAGGGAGGGTTGTACCAGTGATTCGCTCAGCAGTCCGAACTATTCGACGTAGTCTTCGGCGGTCGGATTGGGTAGCTGAGCTTAAACCAGACGGTTATTGAAGTGCAGAGGACTGATTCAATGATGGAAGTGTAGAACCGTTTCAGCAGCTCCTTTGGAAGGTTGAACTTCCTCAGCTGATGAAGGAAGTACAGCCTTTGTTGAGCTTTTTTGACAACAGAGTCAATGTGAGTGTCCCACTTCAGGTCCTGAGAGATGGTGGTGCCCAGGAACCTGAATGACTCCACTGCTGCCACAATGCGGTCCGGGTGGGGGGGGGGGGGGGGGGGGGGGGGGGGGTTCTCCTGAAGTCCACTTTCATCTCCACTGTTTTGAGCGTGTTGAGCTCCAGGTTGTTGTGACTGCACTAGACAGCCAGCTCCTTAACCTCCTGTCTCTAAGCAGACTCCTCACCGTCCTGAATGAGGCCGATAAGTGTGGTGTCGTCTGCAAACTTCAGGAGCTTGACAGAGGGGTTCTTTGAAGTGCAGTCATTCGTGTACAGGGAGAAGAGCAGAGGGGAGAGGACACACCCCTGGGGGGCGCCAGTGCTGATTGTGCGGATACTGGATGAGAATTTTCCCAGCTTTACCAGCTGCTGCCTGTCCGTTAGGAAGCTGTTGATCCACTGACAGACAGAGGTGGGCACGGAGAGCTGAGTTAACTTGGTCAGGAGAAGTTTTGGGATGATAGTGTTCAAAGCCGAGCTGAAGTCAACAAACAAGATCCTCACATAGGTCCCTGGTCTGTTTAGGTGTTGCAGAACATAATGCAGTCCCATATTGACTGCATCATCCACAGACCTGTTTGCTCTGTAGGCAAACTGAAGAGAATCTAGGGAGGGTTTAGTAATGTTCTTCAGGTGGGCCAGCACCAGTTTTTCAAAAGACTTCATGACCACAGATGTTAGCGCCACCAGTCTGTAGTCATTTAGTCTTGGAGCGTTTGAAGCAGGAGGGCACTTCACACAGCTCCAGTGATCTGTTGAAGATCAGGGTGAAGATGGGGGCCAGTTGGTTAGCACAGGATTTTAGACAGGCTGGTGTTTCAAGATCTGGGCCTGGTGCTTTTTTCCTCTTCTGTTTCCGGAAAACCTGGCACACATCATCTTCACTGAACTTAAGTGCAGGTGTGGGGAAGACGGGGGGTGGATGAGGTGTTAATGGTGGTGTGAAGAGCAGTTCAGGGTGGGTGTGGGTTGTTTTCTCAAACCTGCAGTAAAACTCATTCAGGTCGTTAGCAAGTCGTTTGTTGTCTACAGTGCTGGGGAATGGTGTCTTATAGTTTGTGATATTTTTCAAACTTTTCCACACGGATGCTGAGTCGCTGGAGAAGAACTGACTCCTTAGTTGCTCAGAATAGTTCCTTTTTGCCTCTCTGATCTCCTTTTCCAGTGTGTATTTGGCCTGCTTATACAAGGCCCTCTCCCCGTTTCTGTAAGCAACCTCTTTGGCCTGACGTAGCTGTCTGAGTTTTACAGTGAACCATGGTTTGTCATTGTATGTGAGTTGAGTCCTGGTGGGAATGCACATGTCTTCACAGAAACTGAAATAAGATGTCTCTGTGAGCTCATCCAGATCGTTTGTAGGAACTTCAAAAACGCTCCAGTTAGTGAGGTCGAAACAGGCTTGTAGATCCCGCTCTGTTTTGTTAGTCCATCTTTTCACAGATCTTAATACAGGTTTGGCTGTTTTCAGTTTCTGCCTGTAGGTTGGTATGAGATGAACCAAACAATGATCAGAGTGCCCCAAAGCTGCTCGTTGGACAGAGCGGTATGCATCCTTTATTGTGGTATAGCAATGATCCAATATGTTACTGTCTCTTGTGTGACATGTAACATGTTGTCTATATTTTGGCAGTTCACGGGATAGTTTTGCTTTGTTAAAATCCCTGAGAATAATTAAAACAGAGTCCGGGTGTTGTTGCTCCATCGCCGTGATCTGATCAGCTAGTCTCTGTATTGCCAGGCATGCGTGCGCGTGCGGAGGAATGTAAACACTGACGAGGATGAACGAGCAGAACTCACGCGGTGAGGAGAAAGGCTTACAGTTAATAAACAGAGCTTCTAAGTCGGGACAACACATCTTCTTTAAAACTGTTACATCTGTACACCACCTTTCATTGATGTAAAAGCATGTCCCACCACCGTGCGATTTTCCGCGTTGATTCTCTGTCACGATCCGCTCTGAACAGCTGATAGCCTGGTAGATGAAGCATGTTGTCCGGTATGGTGTCATTCAGCCAGGTTTCCGTGAAACACAGAGCAGCAGAATGCAAAAAGTCCCTGTTTGTCTGAGAGAGCAGAATGAGTTGTTCTATTTTGTTGGGTAGAGAGCGGTGATTCGCCAGATGGATGCAAGGCAACGCGGTTCGAAATCCGCGCTGTCTGAGTTTCACAAGCGCGCCTGCGCGCCCGAAAGCATTTGAGCAGCACTGCGGCTCCGCCGACTACTATGTCCAGCAAAACATCACATAAGTCTAAATCTGGAAAGATATTTGGTGGAGTATGCATCTGAATGTCCAACAATTCGTCTCTGGCAAAACTTATTGTAGGAATGTGACTAAAGACAGGACAAACTAACAAAAACACAAAAACAACTGCAGAGCACGACACGGAGGTGGCCATCGTCGTCGGCGCCATCTTGTTCATATCAGCTGTGATGAAACCACAACTACAGTCTGTCGAGGTTCAGACAGACTTGACATGGATAAATGAAAAATTTGAAGAAATAAAATCCCAAACTCTGATGATAAACAAACTTTGTATTTACTAAAGTCAGACTGTGCTCCATCAAACTCAAGTAAATCACAAAGAAAATTTATCTACAGGACAAAATTAATCCAAAAGTAAAAATTACAAAATACAAATCCTCAAAAAGAAAAAACAAGTAAAGAGCATAAAGAGATGAAGACCTGCAACTCAAACGACATTGAAATGTCAGAAGACAAAAAAACTCGTAGTCGTAGCACTTCTCCTAAAACTAGAACCAAAGGGCACTCGCATGTTTTACCAACTTGACAGTGGAACGTCATATTCTTCAGAAAAATTGGCTCTTATGCCACGGCAACATCTTGCTTGCATTTATAATTCCTTGGCTTTCTGTCTCCAAGAGACCCATCTTACTCCAGAGAGCAATATATCTTTGAAACATTTTACATGCTTAAATGCATATGGCCCAAATCTTCAACGTCCCTGTGGCGGAACATCTATATTACTAAGATATGATGTTATTCATAGTAGTGTTGAAATAAATACAAACCTACAAGTAGTGGCAGTCCGTGTAACTTTGCATAAGACTATTACATTATGTTCTGTTTATATTCCCCCAGAATCTACTGTATCACATCAAGATTTGGAAAATCTGGTGGAACAAATCCCCCCTCCATTTATTCTCATGGGAGATTTTAATGCTCACAATTCTCTGTGGGGAGGAAAACAACTTGATGCAAAGGGAAAGAAAATGGAAAAACTGATTAACGAAAATGACCTGTTTATTTTAAATGATGGTTCATACACATACTTAAACCCAAGACATGGATCCTTCTCTGCCATTGACTTAACAATATGTGATGCAACTTTAACTACTGATTTCTATGTATGTGATGTGATGATCTTTGTGGAAGTGATCACTTTCCTTTGATTATAATCAATACAGAGGCAGATACACAACAGAGACCTCAAAAATGGAAACTTGAAAATACTAATTGGTACTCATTTCAAACCCTTTGCTATGAGAGACTTGATGGCAAGCAACAGGATAAAGAAAATCCAATCAAATGGTTCACAGAAAAAATTATTGAAATAGCAGATGAATCAGTACCAAAAACATCAACAAAACGGAGCAAAAGACGGAATCCTTGGTTTGATGATCAATGTAGAGAACTTATTAAAGTACAGAAAAAAGCAGTAAGATCTTTTCAGAAACATCCAACATCTGAAAATCTTATCAGGATTAAAATTTGCAGAGCACAGGATCGAAGATATATAAGAGAAGCAAAGAGGCAGAGCTGGAATAAATTTGTGTTGAGCTTGACAATAAATACACCATCAAAAAAAAGTATAGGATGCAATTCAGAAAATGAAAGGAAGAGGCAGACCACATGTAAAACACATCAATGATCACGGCATTCTGCTGATGAGTAAATATGACATTGCTAATATACTTGCAGAAACCTTTGCAAGGAACTCTTCTACAGAAAACTATCAACCAAATTTTCAAAAAATCAGAACTCACCAAGAAACAATTAAATTAAATTTCATTTCCTAAAACACAGAGATATACAATCAACCTTTTTCTATGGAGGAACTTTTAAACTCCCTAAAGTGCTGCCATGACACAGCAGTAGGACCAGATAAAATAGTTTATCAGTTTTTAAAACATCTTCCCCAATTGAGCTTTTCCCTCCTCCTGGAAAATTTCAATGAAATTTGGAAATCAGGAAATATCCCACCATCATGGCAAGAAGCCACCATTATTCCTGTACTAAAACCTGGGAAGGAAGATAAAGATCCCAACAATTACAGACCTATAGCTTTGACAAGCTGCATATGTAAAACTATGGAGAAGATGGTAAATAACCGACTTGTCTGGAAGCTTGAGTCTGATCATCAGATAAGTGATTTCCAATGTGGGTTCAGAAGAGGAAGGAGTACAGTAGATCATCTCATCAATCTGGAGTCTTACATACGAAATGGATTCATAAAAAAGGAACATGTTGTAGCTGTATTCTTTGAAAAAGCATATGACACTACCTGGAAATATGGCATTTTAAAAGATTTGTATAAAATGGGATTCAGGGGAAATTTACCCATCTTTTAAAGTTTTGTCAAATAGATCTTTCAGAGTTCAAGTAGGAAGTCAGACCCTCAAGTACAACAGCAAGGAGTTCCTCACGGCAGCATTCTTTGTTACTCTTTTCATGATCAAAATTAATAGCGTCACAGATATCATTGGAAGAAACATGATGTGCAGCCTTTATGTGGATGACATTTGTATATGCTACCGAGGGAAAAACATGAACATAATTGAAAGACAGCTACAATTATGCATCAACAAAATGAGTAATTGGTCTGCAGAAAATGGTTTCAAATTTTCTAAAGCCAAAACTGTATGTGTACATTTCTGTCTTTTACGATCTCTACATCATGATGTAGAGATCGTAACTCTTTTTGGATGAAGAGCCCATCAGGATTGTTAAAGAAACAAAATTCCTTGGACTCCTTTTCGATAACAAAATGACCTTAATTCCACATATAAAAGCTCTGAAAAACAAATGCGTGAAGAACTTGGATTTAATTAAAGTTCTTGCAAAAACAAAATGGGGAGCAGATTCTACCATTTTAATGAGGCTATATAGACTGTTGGTGCGCTGACGACTGGACTATGGGACTATAGTTTACAACTCTGCTAGAAAATCTTATTTACAAATGCTGGATCCTATACAACACCACCAAGGGCTTAGACTGGCCTTTGGAGCTTTCAGAACTTCACCTTCTCAAAGCTTATACACTGAAGCTAATGAACCACCTCTTCATATTAGACGCTTGGAATTGTCTCTCCAGTACACATTGAAAATAAAGACAAATCAACACAACCCAGCTTTTAAACCAATCTTTCAACCTCAATATTTGGATTTGTATGAGGCAAGACCCAACTATATTCGACCATTCGGTGTACGGATCAGAACTCACATAAAAAAAACCTAAATCTAAATCTTGATTCTATCCACCAGACTCTCCTTTGCCCGGTCCCACCATGGAGGTTAAATAAGTTGCATGTAAATCTGGATCTGAACAAGCATAAGAATGCTGATACTTTTCCACATACATATCAACAAGAAGTTACTGACATCAGACATTTGTATTCTACTCATAAACTGATATACACAGATGGATCAAAAAAGGACAGTCATGTTTCTGCAGCAGTAGTAATGGGTCAATTACACTATGGCATTCGTATTCCTGATCAAAGCTCAATTTTTACAGCTGAAGCAAAGGCTCTATTTTTAGCTCTGGAATACATTGAAAATGCTGAAGAACACAATTTTATTATTTTTTCTGACTCAAAACATTTTCTATAAACTTGTCTACAAACATTGAATTCTTTTAAACTGGAGCATCCCATTATTATTGACATTTTTATCAAAGTGAACGAACTACAGAGAAAGTTTTATAATATAGTTTTCTGCTGGATCCCAGGACATGCTGGACTATTTGGAAATGAACAAGCCGACAAAGCCGCCAAAACAGCCCTAGCAGGAAAGCTAAAGGAGTGCAAAATCCCACCTTCGGATTTAAAGCCTCTAATAAAAAACTATATTCTAAACAAATGGCAAACAGAATGGGATCAGTGCTCAGAAAATAAACTTTTTGAAATTCAGCCAAAAATAGGAAGAAAAAACAATTTATTTTTTAAATCAAGACATGATGAGATTGTTTACAGATGATGCCGCATTGAGTAAATGTCCATGTGTTAGTCTTGTATGTCCAAAGGAGAAGAACCCCCAAAATGCAAATATTGCAACAGAAACCAAACTGTTAAACATATACTTGTGGAATGCCCTATTTTTAATGTTATCAGACAACAATTTTTATCTGGAGAGACTTTAAATGAAATATTTTTAAATGTGAATCCTAAAATTTTACAATTTTTATCGAAAGCAAACCTTAAACTGTTTTAGTTTTTTATATTATATATTATCATTATTATTATTTATGTATTTTATCTTTTGTATTATTTATTGCTGTTGATGACTTATAAAAATATTCTAACAATTTAAAATATTTATAAAATGTGGTAAAATTTATCTTTTTTGCCATGACATAGCCATAGAAGCTGAAATGGCAATAAAATCTTAATTCTCTCTCTCTCTTCTTGACCACCATGTTTGTGCACAAGTGAGTCCTGGAATGCAGCCATCTTCTTCCTTTGTGGTAGGAGCTGAGTTAAGCAGATGTAGAGAGTTTGACTGTATCATGACCCACTGACCTGGGATGATTGTGTGTCCACCTTCTGGTGGATTCTGCCAACACGACTCAACTCTTTCTCTGGCATTCTGTACAGACTCTGTAAGATTTTCACATTAAGGTATCAGAGCATCTGAGACCATGTGTACATCAGCATTTCTAAGATCAATTACACCTGGCATCTGCTGATCTGTTAGGTGATGCTCTCATACTACACAGTACCACTGGAAGTGTTTCAACCCATGAAACTCCTTCCTGATGCATTTTGCTTAGCCTGGTTTTCATTGTCCTATTAGCTCGTTCAACCTGTCCTGATGCTTGTGGTCTGTAGGGGCAGTGAAGATTCCACTTAATCTTCAACATTTTAGACACTTCCTTGACTACCTGTCCTGTGAAGTGTGTACCCTGATCTGAGTCAATGGAATCTGGTAATCCCCATCTGGGAATAAAATCAGTGATTTAGACATTTAGCAGTATGTGCAGCTGTAGCACGTCCTGTTGGATAAGCTTCAACCCATCTCGAGAACTTATCTATTACTATCAAAACATCAGTTTTTCCTTTACAGGGAGGTAATGATATGTAATCGACCTGCAGGTGATGAAATGGCCCCGGTGGAGCTGGGGTATGTGTTGCTGCTGTAGTTGCTGCTGGCACATCATTATTTTTCTGACATGTAACACATCTTTTCACTGTTTCGGTGGCTACATTTCTGAATTTTGGATTCCACCATTGATTTGAGAACCTGTGATTCATGGTTGCTGGACCACTGTGAACCAAATTGTGTATTTGTTGAGCCAAATATGGCAACAGTGATTCGGGAGCAACATATTTTCCCTCTTTATTCCAGCAGCCAGATGAATCCGCTGAGGCTCCTTTGTCTAACCATGTCCATGCTTCATATAAAAGAACATCTTTGTACAGATCAATGATTGATTCAGGATGCAGAATTGTTTTCTGTGCTGTACTACCTGAACATACTTGTACATTAGCATAATAACAAGCCTGTTTAGCAGCTACATCAGCAAGAGCATTACCTTTAGCTTCCATTGTATTAGCTGTGAGATGTGCTTTTACTTTAATCACCGCCAATTTCATGGCAAACATTAAATCTTTCACTAATCCAGCATGCTTAATGGGGGATCCGGCAGAAGTTAGAAACTGTCTACTTTGCCAAATGACACCAAAATCATGAATTACCCCAAAAGCATATCTGGAATCAGTGTAAATATTTGCAACTGATCCTGAAGCTAGCATGCATGCTCTAGTTAAGACCTGTACGTCCTGTAGCTATTACTTCTGTGGTAGAAGTTACAACATTACCTGCTCGTCTGTTACCTTCAATGATTTGTGCTGAACCACCAACAAACAACTCCCATTCTGCATTCTCTATGGGCGTTTTTGCTACTTCACTTGTAGTCATTTCTCCTTCATCCTCTAACAAATCAGTCAATGCAGACGTCATACATGAGGATGGGTTTGTGATCTGTGCATGCTGTAAAACAACGTTTGGGGCTGTGAGAGTCATTAACCAATTTCCCCTACAAGAGGAGGTGACAGAAGTGACTTTTGCTTGATTCATTAGTGCAGACGCTGTGTGAGGGCATCTTACATTTACAGTCTGACCTAACACCATTACTGCTGAAGCCTGAAGAGCTAGATGAACTGCCTGCACTGCTCTAAGACATGGACCCATACCTTGAGCGACTATGTCAAGTTTACCAGAATAGTAATAAATTGGGCGTAAACTACCCCCATGATCTTGCATTAAACATGCTGTTATAAAGCCTGAGTGTTCATGAACATAAAGCACAAAGGGCCTATCTGATGTGCAATTCCTAATGCTGGTGCTTGACATAGCGCTCTCTTCAAATTATTGAAAGCGTTAAGCTGAGTTTCTTCCATACAAAAGGTATCAGAATCTTTAACCTGACCTTTCAATAAGTCATAGAGTGGCTGGGCAATTGAGGCATACTCTTCCATCCACGGTCTACAGTAACCTGCTGTTCCTAAGAATGATCTGAGTGCTAGGTGGAGGTATTATTTTTACTGAAGCTGCTCGATCCTGTATAATGGATCTATTTACCAATTGTTTGACCCAGAAATGTAACTTGGTTTTTAGCAATTTGAGCTTTGTGAAAGCTGCATTTGTCCTTTTTTTATGCAAATAGTCTAACAATGCTGTCAATTCAGTTCTATGTACCTCATGATCAGTCGAGGCAATCAAATTATTGTTATGCCTGAGCGTATTGATGGGTTGTTTCTGTGCCGCTGTGTCGCGCTCCTCCTCCTTTCTCTCTCTCTCTCTCTCTCTCTCTTGTCCTGTCCTGTTCTTATTTCCAGATTGCCCTGCCCCAATTTTTACGTGCTGCGGGCGTCTGCTGTGGTTGGTGCTCGGAGAACGCAGCATCTTTTGAAAAGGAGACCGACGGAGTCAGATCGCGGGGAGAGAGACGGAGAGCTTTCCAAAGAATGTTTTGTTCTTAGTCAATAACCTGTTGTGGTGTTTTTCTTAGTTGTACAAAGTTGTGAACTTTAAGGTGCTCTCCATCTTTCTTCTCTCCCCTCCTTGTTGTGACCGACACACCTATATATTGTATTATCACGCTGTAAACTGAGCGCCGTAGGGGCTGATTGCCATTTATTTTTAACTGACTTTTTTTCTCCTGTTTTTTGGTTTAGTTAAGGAGTAAGGGTAGTATTTGTAATTTATTTTCTGCATTTCATTTGGTTCTATTCGGTAAGTTATCTTCTGGGTGGAGTTAGTTATTTTTTTGTTTATTGTTTTGACCTTGCTCAGCCCTGAAGTTATTTTGTTTGCGCTCCTATTCTTTGTTTTTTGTAAACACAAACTTTTTCCCGCTTTTCTCACAATAAAAGAACTTTAAGGTCATTAAATCATTACCTGGTTAATGTTCATTTATTTATTTTCTTTAACTTATGTTCAACCTCAGCCCTAGACATTGTGGGGTTGTAACAATATCATCGACATACTGAATCATAGTAGACTTTTTGACTGGACAGTCTGGGTCACACAAATCACGTCTGACAGCTTGATGATAAATGGTTAGAGAATTTTGAAATCCCTGTGGTAACCATGTCCACTGGTATTGTTCATAGTCAACTGTGAAAGCTAACCAGGGTACAGAAAAGTATCCATTAGACATATCAATTACTGTAAAAATTTGACAATCTAGTGGTAGACCATTACAAATTGTAGATGGATCTGCTACTAATCGGGTGATTTTTATCAATATGTTTATTGGCTACTCTGTAGTCTATGGTGAGTCGCCATGTTCCATTAGCTTTTTTTTATAGGCCAAATGGGTGAGTTACAGGTACTGTTAGTTTTAACTAGCCCTCCTTGCTTCAGTAATTTTTCTATAATAGGTTTCACTCCCTTTATATTTTTGGGCCAAATTGTACCTCTATGGGTGGGGTTTCAAACAAAACAGAATCTTCACTATTACACCTGTTAAGGAAACTTTAGTTTAGTTGTACGAAATGTTTACATTTGTAGCCAATTTTATAGGAATTACTGTAATTTCTGCAACTGTATCAAGCACAAAAAAATCTATCTCTTTATCTTGTATGCTACCTTTCACAAAAATAATTTTGTCATTGTGATGGATTACAGGGGAAAGGTAGCTACTCACAGCCCCAACAATAAATTTTTTTTCCTGTTCTTGTTGTGCTCTTAGAAGAACCTGAGCAAGCTGTCCTAATGCTGCTGTAGACAATGGTGAAACTACTTCGGGTTGTAGGCAGGCTGAAAAGGATCAGAATTATGCACAGCATGTCTTACTATCTTGCAACTTCTTCCTACACTCTTTCTCCCAGTGTCCTAATTTTCCACAGTAGTTGCATTTGCCTTCTCTTTTAGGCCACCTAGTGTCTTGTATTTTTGTACTAAATGTAGTTGCTGCTACTCTCACTTTTGCTTTAACATCAGCATCTTTTTCCCATGCAGCTAACTTGTCTAGAATATTTCTGATATTATTGCTATACCAAGTAAGATCTAGAAATGGCAATGCTTTCCTGTACTCAGTTACAAGGCCATCTGACCAAATGCGATCTAGTGGTCCCTTGTCATCTAACACATTTTCAGGGTCCTCAACAATTCAACTGTAAGCTATGGCTGTCTGACAAAACCTCTTAGTGAATTCATTCACAGATTCATTTTTCTTTTGAGCACAGTTAGTGACTTTGGACCAATCTATTTTGGGTCCCATAATATTTTTTAAGAGTTTTCGAAACACCCTCTCTCAAATAGTCTTTACTGGCATGTTGTAGATCAGAGACAGCAGCTTCAAAACTGCTGAATTCAGATTCTGTTAGAATTTGAGACATTAGCTGTGTAACTTCTGTCAATGACATGTCATAAAGCTGCATTTTGCTGATTAGTGCTCTCCTAAACTCAGAAAAATTTGTGCGAGCTGAAGGTAAACTCTGATAGAGTCTTTCTATATCTTAAGGTCCTAGGGCTTTGGTAACAGCTTGATCTCGGACAACAGAAGCATTGGAAGAAACACTTTAATTTTTCTCAATTCTCTGTGATTTTCTCCTAGCACCACAAACATTCACTGACTCTACAGGTACATATGTTTCAAAGAAAGTTTGTAAGTCTGGATAAATATTATCAGACTCACTGATTTCTTCAACATCAGCCTTATCTGAAGCTTTATTGAGATTCAGTTTCTTTGTCAAAGATGCTACTTTAGCACAGAGCTGTTTGTTCTGCTCCTCTAGCTCTGAGTTGCACTTAGTTTGTTGTGTGGCTAGTGCTAAAGCAAATTCTCTGGCACCTAATACTTTTTTACATTCATCTACAGACCAAATTTTGTCTGGATGGATCTCATATTTCTGAGTTAGCCATTGTCTAACTTTCTCAGTGACTATTAGATCCATTTGTACTCCTAACATTGATTTAAATTCCTTATCTGACCACAAAGGAGTCGCAAGACGACTTTTTTCATTTGTGCGGATCAGCCTAGCATTCTTCTTAAACATTTTGTGAGTTTCTGGGTTACCACACAAACAAAACACTAACAAACGTATCTGATCAACAGACTGTATGTTAACACAGTTAACCTTCCCTGGCAATGCAAAGGACAAACACAAACTACCCTTACAAAAATTACCTGTGGTAATCCTGTGGCATTTCAGCAGTACAACATAAATTTACCACACAACAAATGAGCAAAGCTAAATATGACAGGATTACTACAGCACTTTCTGCAGTACAATATGACAAGAATTTTCCATTAGATGAAGTATGTGGTTTTCCTGTTGTTTTTTGTGTGGTAAAACCAACACAGGTAAATATGACAGGATTACTACAGCACTTTCTGCAGTACAATATCACAAGAATTTATCATTAGATGAAGTATGTGGTTTTCCTGTTGTTTTTTGTGTGGTAATACCAACACAACTAAATATGACAGGATTACTACAGCACTTTCTGCAGTACAGTATCACAAGAATTTACCATTAGATGAAGTATGTGGTTTTCCTGTTGTTTTTTGTGTGGTAAAACCAACACAACTAAATATGACAGGATTACTACAGCACTTTCTGCAGTACAGTATCACAAGAATTAGCTTTTTTTATTTTTGCTTTTTCTAAAACATTTTTTTTGTGCAAGATAAAATCAATGTCTGTTCTAGGTTGTTTAATTAAAAGAAACACCTTATTTTTACAAAGTGACATCTTTATTTTATAAATACATTTATTTATATTTATTGTTTATTTTCTTTTACAGTGAATCTGAGCCACAAATAGTGTGTGACTGTTCAATATAATTAGCCTAATAAAACAACATTTAGCAGGCTATAAAAAAATGTAAGCATGTTTTAAAGATAATGGGTTTGTATTTAAAACTAAAAATATTAAATTCAAGATTTATTATAAAAAGTTAATATTTAAATGATTTATGAAGTGATCATGTTTATTTATGTAAATGCTGCGTGACTTTGATGTACGTTTCGCGTCTCATTCAAATGCTGGAGCGGAGAGTGAGTTGCTATGGAAACGAGGCAACGGCACTCCACCTGAAAGCCACAACACGCTGCTGTTCTCTCCCGCTGCTGTTTTCACTTTTTTAAGGCAAGTTTAGTCCCTAAAACAAACCAAATATTACATACAGCGGTTCATAACACCTTTATTATTGGTAATTGACATGTTTCTGTTGAACTATGTATGTTTTATAAATGATTAGTCTTCGAAAAAGTCCGTTAGCATCTTAGCGCTGGTAAGGCTAACATTAGCATGACGTTACGTTAACTTCTTAAACTGAGCTCTTGTTATTAATGTTTTGGCTTTTAGTTCTTCTTTATGTGTAGATGACAGTTTTTTTCAATGTTTTATTAAAAATAGACTACTTTATTTAGCCCAAATATGCATTGTATTGTCAAGGAGCGCGAATCAAAACGTTAGTTTTGGATCATGGTAACGTTCAACAAATATGGACTAAAAAGTGCCCTGTGGTTTCAGGAGTGACAGAATAACCCCTGCCACAGAAAAGAAGATACAGGATTTCTCATTTCAGATGGGAGATGATCACATGGATGCAGGAAACAGGTAATTTGAGAATGAATTTATATGCATTTCCATAGCATGTCTATAGCATTATCCATCTGTTATGTATTTTGTGCAGTTATTTTAGGAAAGTTTTGACATTGAAACATAAGTGAGTGGTTTTAAATCGTCACGCAATTCTTTAACTCATATAATATGCAGATTTGCTGATGATTAGGACGATTCTAAGGGCCCACGCAGTTTAGGGGCCCCCAAAGATATTATTAGCCCCCTCCCCCCATAATCTTGGTTCAGTAGTCATTTGTAAAGTAATGGTGTTCAAAAAGTTGAAACTTTAAGGAACGTAACCATTTTGTCTAAAAAAAAATATATATACAGGCCTTTACTTAATTAATAAAAGTCAATTAAAATTTAATAAAAATCTTATTAAATACATTTCTGTCTTAAATATTGTGTTAATTGTAAACCCAAAGTGAGTTTCTCTTTCTATTCAATCTGGATGCCAGATTGCAGTTTAACTCTTATCTCAATCCTGCACAGTTGGACCAGCTGATCAGTGTCTTCAGTATTCCGGAAGCTACCAGGCAGATGTGTGGACAGCTATGAACCAAACTCCAAAGGCATTGGAACTTCAGGACAATGACTGGACATCACAGTTGTGTGAACAACATAACAGTCGATCTGCTGAATAGCAACACAGGCACAGGTTACTGCATCTTTTTTTGTATATTTTTAACTGACTGTCACACATTCTCAGCATTTGCTTTTAGTTGAACTTAAAGTGTTCATGCAGCAAGCTAAACTCGTTTGTCATTTCTTAAATTAAGATTTATAATTATTTACTCTCATGTTGTGTGACATGCAAAAGAAAATATTGAGAAAATTTTTATATTCAAATATTGTTTCCGATTTTTATTTGTGCTCTAGACCCAGGTCTTTGCAGACATGCAAAACTTTCTAAATTTATACTGGGTTTAAAAATTTTTTTGGACAAATTAATCTTAAAAAAAGATTTTATTTTATTTTTACTTTTCTCATTCATTTGCAATGTGGTCAGTTTGATCCCAAACAACATAAAAAGTTATTTCTTTTTTTACACACATTTAAAACAACCAAATCAAGTCCAGTTGTGACAACATTTTGTTAAAGATTAGACTGATGTGACCACAACATTGCCAAACTGATAAAGTTGCCATTTCATATGCATAACTGCATATAAAGAAACATCAAATAGCCTACTTCTGATCACAATGCAATCCAGCTGATCAGCCTCACAATTTTCACCATACAAGTAAATTTGTCTAATTTTCCCTTGCAGGAAATGTGAGATGTGCTTTCCCAGATGTGGAAACGTGGTCTTTAAAGGAAGCAGCTCGCAACAAGCTTAGCAGCCCTGGGAGTTTCTAATGTTTATATATATATATAATTTAAAAACAGATATTTGTGAACATTAATGCTTTTCAAATAAAATGTTAATCTAATACTAATAAGTGTTTATGGTTTGTCACATTCTAAAATGACCTAGTATTTACCTTTTTATTTACTTTCTGGGGATCATTTATAAAATGCGGAGTAGAAACTGGCCTACATTTAATCTTAAGACTACAGGATTTATTGCAGGAAATTCCTAGCATTAGTGCACAAATATGATTATAGTACTGTCAGGGCAATATTACAATCCGTACACTATACGAATGTTAATACTATAAAAATGTTACCACACATTACCACAAGAATATTACAGGAGTATTACAATCTGTACAACACAGAATCCTGTGGTGAATACTACAAGAATATGAAAGTGATACCACACACTACCACAAGAATACCACAGGAGTATTACATAATGTACAACAGAATCCTGTGGTAAATACTACAAGAATATGAAAGTGATACCACACACTACCACAAGAATACTACAGGAGT
>CAIGQW010000272.1:38720-73500 GCA_903798125.1 Danio choprae
CAGAGGATAACTTATTTTAGCACAAAAAGCTAACTTCTCTGCCTGAAAATAGATGATTACTTATTCATCTGTAAAATTAAATTTAGAGGATAACTTAGCCCGAACAGAGGATAACTGATTTTACCACAAAAAGCTAATTTCCCTGCCTGAAAACAGATGATTACTTATTCATCTGTAAAATTAAATTTAGAGGATAACTTAGCTAACCAATTCACAGTTGTTTGTTAACTTTTCTCTGACGGCGCAGAGGGTAACCAAATGTACTGGTTTGTATGGTTCATTTTATAGAGTGAAAACTCACCAAATCGTGGTTAAACTGAAAAGATTCAGTCTGGACAGAAGTCTGATCTTTCTTAAGCTTGATGTTTTAATCAGAATTCATGTAAATTTAACTCCCATCAGGGTTGCAAAATATTTGAGAATATGTGACCTCAGCTGTTCAACTTCAAATAGCTGTAACTGGAACGATTCTGTCTTGAGTGAAGTCAGATATTTGTTGAAAATTAAAATTCAAACTTGATTTAGGTGAATTTATCTATCCGGCTCACAGCACCAAAACAGTTGTGAATTTCTAGAAGAGACCAAAACCAGGAAGACTCTTGGGTAATGTTCAAAGCAGAATCCTTCAATAAGAACTCCGCATCGCTGTGGCTTTCATCGAAAAATCTCTCAAACTCTAACTAGTGCAAACAGGCACTCAGTTTAAATACATTTTTTACAGACATGTGGAGACAGGAAAAAACAAAGCATGCAAATGAAAGTGTTGTTGTCAGCAGGGTAAATTGCATTTCACAGCCCCGATCTCATCAGCATATAAGTACCCATTCATGATACATTTTAGCATGAAGACAAAGCGTGCAAATGAAATACTGGAGTCAAAAACCCCTCCTGCTACTGGACCAGAGAAGGTGTTACCTAGCCATTTGTTAGACAATAGACACAGCCATGCTTTGAGCTTACAATTTGCATTACTTTGTAGACATGAAACTGTAGAGGCTCCACCAGAATGCATTTTACAATGTATTTTATATATTTAAAGAAATTTGTAATATTTCAAAGGCTTCAGGGCATCCAAGAAAGTCCAGCAAGCGCCAGGATTGTCTCCTAAAGAGGATTCAGCTGCGGGATCGGAGTGCCACCAGTGCAGAGCTTGCTCAGGAATGGCAGCAGGCAGGTGTGAGAGCATCTGCACACACAGTGAGGCGAAGACTTTTGGAAATGTCCTGGTGTCAAGAAGGGCAGCAAAGAAGCCACTTCTCTCCAAAAAAAAAACATCAGGGACCGATTGATCTTCTGCAAAAATTATGGCAAATGGACTGCTGAGGTCTGGGGCAAAGTCATATTCTCCAATGAATCCCCTTTCTGATTGTTTGGGGCGTTTGGAAAATCACTTTTTCGGAAAAGATGAGTGCTACTATCAGTCCTGTGTCATGCCAACAGTAAAGCATCCTGAGACCATTCATGTGTAGGGTTGCTTCTTATCCAAGGGAAGTGGGCTCACTCACAATTTTGCCCAAAAACACAGCCATGAATAAAGAATGGTACCAAAACATCCCCCAACAGCAACTTCCAACAATCCAACAACAACAATTTGGCGAAGAGCAATGCATATTCCAGCACGATGGAGCACCGTGCCATAAGGCAAAAGTGATATCTAAGTGGCTCGGGGACCAAAACGTTGAAATTTTGGGTCCATGCCCTGGAAACTCCCTGGATCCTAATCCCATTGAGAACTTGTGGTGAATCAAGGACAAACAAAAACCCACTAATTCTGACAAACTCCAAGTAGTGATTATGAAAGAATGGGTTGCTATCAGTCAGAATTTGGCCCAGAAGTTGATTGAAAGCATGCCCAGTCGAATTGCAGAGGTCCTGAAAAAGAAGGGCCAACACTGCTAATACTGACTCTTTGCATAAATGTCATGTAATTGTCGATAAAAGCCTTTGAAATGTATGAAGTGCTTGAAATTATATTTCAGTACATCACAGAAACAACTGAAACAATGATCTTAAAGCAGTTAAGCAGCAAACTATGTAAAAACTAATGTTTGTGTCAGTCTCAAAACTTTTGGCCACGACTGTACAGATGAAACCTGTATTATGTCTCAGAGAACATTTCCTCTACCAAACAGGCAAAATACATTACTGCATTACACTTGTGGATATGTTGCACTGTATGAATTGCTTCTCTTTTCTCTTATTGTTTTTTATATAATTCACTACTGATTCTAGACTGACTGCTGTGATGTGTTGTGGTTTTACCTGTAGCTCTTTGTTACGGCCCTATGTATGTGCCTGTGTTGTTTTTGTTTGTGCCTGCTCTTTCTCTTTCTTTCTCACTCTCTCGATCTGTCAATTTTCTCAAGATCACTCACTTTTGTTTTGGCTTGTGCTGTGTGATATTATGTTGATTTGACTTCAGAGTTTGATTTTTTTTTTTCTTGTCTCAGTTGTGCTATGCTGTTACCATTTTGCATGTTCCATGATCCCTGATCATTGGTTTCTGAATTCCCCTGGGAATCGATGAGTTTTAGATGAGTAGGGTCTGTCTGCGGACTGCAAGACAGAGGAGTAACATGAAGGGGCGTAACTTGTAGTATGTTAGAGGCGTAACTTTAAGTTATGGAGACTCAAATGTCAAAACTATGTTGTCGGCAGGATGCACACAAACCCAAACATCACAGTTATTAACATCTATACCTACCACAACTCTAAACCCAACCAGCATTGTTATTAACATCTACACCTTCCCCAAACCTAAACCCAATCATCAAAGTTATTAACGTCTACACCTTCTCCAATCCTAAACCCAACCATGGCTGTTATTACCATCTACATATTCCCCAACCCTAAACCCAACCATGACAGTTATTAACGTACAGCCACGAGTTGCGCAAGCTTTGATACTTGATACGCTCTCCATTGTACTGTTATTAGCAACCACAGGGTACACAAAGTAGGTAAACTGTCATGACAAAACAGTTCATCTGTTTGTCAGCGAGTGGAGTTGCATGGTGGAGTTGCGAAATGAATGAATATAATATATTAAATGAATTGGTTGTGGATACATTTGTAGAAAACCCATGAAAACATTTGGTGAAAATGTTGTCAGTCAAGTATTTCCGCCATCTTGCCAACAGCATCTAATTGTGACATCTCGCATGACATCTTGCAATGGGATCTCGATAACTGTATCAGTCCACAGATAGATACACTAGTGAGTCACTGTTCAACTCCATCTCACTAGGAGGCAGTATGCATCTTAACGTCCCCAAGAAATCAAAACTAACCATATGATTTTGTTAGCTCACATTGCCAGTTTTGTGGTGAACAATTAATCTGTGCATGTCATTAAGAAAGCAAAAATGTTTGCCCTTCTAATCTGAAAATGCACTTCATATTTTTTATTTTTAAAAAAAAAAATTTTTTTCAGTTAAATTGTCAGATTACGTATATTTTAAGAATTGGGCATGACTAACATATTTAACCATGCAGCTCCAACCGTCAGTTTTGACATTGAACAGAAATGGTGAGGAGGAGGTGTCTGTTAGTTGTAATAACTCTCCCCAAACCCTTTTCCCCATCTTTCTGAATGAAATGCCTACTTTACTACATCCATTCAGCTCGTAAATAGAAAAAAGCCAGACCTACTGTTGTGTCATTTAATATTCTGTTTATCTAGGAAATGCATCACAATATGAAAAAAAAAAAAATGGTCGCAGCTTCCGGTTCATGGGGACTTTAAAAGCTGGTTCGCATAGTCGGCAATAAAACTTAAGAAGAGTCACTGCGCATGCTCAGCACTGCGGAGGGAATATACAGGTGTTTAGACTTCAGACGGTTGGAAGTGAAGTTTGTTTTGAGTGGTTCTGCATTCTTCTTAAGGGGTAAGTACCTGATATGTACCTGCTTGTAATGACTACAGTGGGATTATCGATTAAAATTAGTTTTTGTTTTTTTACTGTAAGTAACTTAGTAACATTAGTCTTATTTTCTCAGGCTTTAATTCTGACATTTTGGCTTGAATTTTGAATATTAGTATGACATTTATCTTAGCGTTAAATTTTTTTTATAATTAGTGCATATTGACAATGTAAAGTCGAATATGTCAGCCACATTTGTAACGTTAATGCTTTACTAACCTGTTTAATGCTTTGAACGTTTTATAACTTGACATGTTTGACTTTTCAAAGTTATGAAATGCCTAATATCACCCAGCTTATTAGAGACTGCAAACATTTTCAAGTACAATCTGATGCAGTTGACCATATATTTAAAATGTCCTAACAAATTTCAGTTGCGTTAGTTAGGATTGAATAGGTATGCATGTTCTATTTTATGCAAGTTAGTTAAAATAAAATAAAAAGTAAAAATCATGTTGTCTTATTTAGAAACAGCAGCCTGTAGTGGTAGTTCTCCCTTATTTTTAAGTAGGCTTTGAAATAAGGAGAATAAATAATGCTTGTAGGGTTTTTCTTGTTTTCTTGCCCTAGAATACATATTGTTGTAAATTAATGGTAGATTTGCAGGTTAACCTCTATGCTTTTCTTCACAGTATACATTTTTCTCTTTTTTTGTACAAAAAAGAGAATTAATTACAATATTAATATTAAATAATTTAATTTGATGTTAATATTTATATTAATATTATTATTCCTTCCCCATAATCTTGTTTGAAACTCACCTTATTACATGGTAAGTAGTTTTCAGTAGTTTAACACTCACATGCAGTAATGTTTAACTAACTGTCCTTAATTACTGAACTTTTGTTTCTTTCACTTTCAGTGACATGAATATGGCTGTGCAGTCTCTGTGTTGCAAAAGTGACTTGTAAGTACAAGTTACTCAAACATAAATGAAAACAATTTATATTTCATTTTATCGAAACGCATTTAAGAGAACAGAAAGATGATCAGTCAGCAAAAACAAACAAAAAAAACAACAACAGTATGACATTTTTAGATGACTAAATACATAATGTCATCTTAACTTTCATTGCTGATAGTAAAATTTGTGTAAAATGAAAATTGTGTTTATTTTAATCCTCTGAATAAGAGTAAACAGATGCATTGTGAACGTTTTGAGTTAGAAGCATAGTTCCTCGTTGTGTTCTAGTCCCAGTTATCCCCCCTATGCCCTATTCATTTAGAATGTTCCAACATTTAAACTTGGAGTGATAAAAAAAAAAAAAAGTAAAAAAACATTGAAGCCATCTCTCTTTCGTGTAATTTGCTTTCAAAGTATTTTTACAGTTCAGTTTTACCTTATCTTCATACTGGCAATTCCGCACCTGTCGTAGTGCACTTTGAAAACTTTTATGCCATTTTGAATGCAGCCTTGGCTCATGACGAAAGCTAAAGGTGACCTATTATTATTTTAGTGAAGTTCCAAGAAGTAATTTTGAGAGGAGCATGTGATATGATTGATTGCAGCTGGTCCCCCATCCGTAATCATTAGCAAGCCAATAGGATCATCCCAAACTCAACATAAATATCCCATCTAACTTTACTCCTTTATCTTCGTTTTTGCAGACCACTATCATCAGGAACCCCTTCCCCTTTACCCCTTTCAGCTTCAAATTGCCATCTAACTTCACCAGCATCATCGTACAATTTTGCCAGATCTTTGCCACTCATCACCAACAAATTTAAAGCCAATGTACTTCGTCAAAACATCTCAGACACTGGTATCACTATTCCAAGACTGAATTTTTATAATTGTATGGATCTATCCCTTCATCGACTCCGCCTCCCAAGGACACTAGAACCACCTGCTCCCGTCATGCCCCCATATCCTCAACCCATCACTTCTCTGTTCAAAAAACTATTTTATGCCAAACAAGTTCAAGGTTTTCCTAACCAAATTGCTGACTCTCTCATTTTCTGTTTCAAAGATTCTAGCAGCTTGCCCCGGAAGCAGAACAATATCCAACTCCTGTCCTGTCCCTCCTTATTCAGAGATGATATTCCCTTAAATTACCCCATGCACCACCTGCACCAAACCTCCACATCACAATATCTCTCATTTTACAAGCAGTAGCCCCCAGATCCATACAATTTTACTTTACATCATGAATTGTATTCAATAATTTCCTTTTCCTTTATAACACAATATTTCCCAATTTTTACCTGCTCACAATCACTTCATCACATACCTCCATTCATACGAAAACATCCAAGCTAGCTCCATTAGAAGCTATTTAAGTTAATACATGATTCTATATCTGATTCTTTAGCTATTTCCCAAAACAGCCTTCTCATTAAAGGCATCCAAAAAGCTCACCCCCCCTCCCCCTTCTAGGTTTCAGGTTGCCCATCACTCACAGCATTCCAAATGCATTTCCACTCTCCGCAAAGGCTACCTATCCACCGATCTAGCCTTGGTTGATGAGGAAGCAATATCCTTCATTGTTAAACAAAGCAAAACAGATCAATCACGCAAAGGACATTTCATTTACATATTTGACATCCCCTCCTCTCCATGCCCATTCCAAACACTTCTAGCATAGCTGTACTAAAGGAAAACTTCCCAGCCCTATCCCCATCCCCCACGCCACCCCACATTTGTAAATGACACCGCCCACCCAGTAACATGCATTTGGTTCCAAAAACACCTCAAAGCAGTCCTTCACCTTTCAGGCTTCCCACCAGAATCATACTCTAGTCACTCATTTACAGACCCTGGGGAGGTGGTCTGCTGACGCATTCAAAACATACATTCACCTCAGCCAAAGTCATCTCAAAGAAGCTCAAAAGACCCTCACCAGCCGACACCATATTTCAAGCACTCAAGAGCTAAGGCTCAAGGGCGAGGGCTTGACTCAGCCACTTTAATCACTCAAGGGCAAGAGCTAGACCCAGGCATCAACTACTAAAAGGCAAGGGCACGTCTTCTTGAGTTTTTGGAAGGAAGTCAAAGTTTCTTCTGTCCAAACAAGTGCCTTGGGTAGACTGGCCACAGAGTAGACTGGTAAGTTGACTGGTAATACCACTATAATTTCTAAAGAACTTCCGATAGAAGTTGCCAAACCCAAGGAAACGCAGGAGTTCCTTGATGGTACTAGGCTGTGGTCAAGAAGAGATGGCTTCCACTTTCCCCTCGTCCATCTTGATAACGGCTGCTGAGATGACGAATCAGAGAAAGATGGTTCCCGTATGAAATTCATTTTTTAGCTTTCAGAAACAGATAATGCTTACCCCCACATGCTGTTCATGCTCTGCTGGATTTCTGGATTATATCAAAATGTTATCAATGTACACAAGAACTGACTTATAAAGGAAATCCTGAAGTACCTCATTCATAAAGTCTTGGAACACAAAAGGGGCGTTAGCTATTCCATAGGGCATCACCCTATATTCATAATGGCCACTAGGGGTGATAAAGGCTGTTTTTTACTCTTCACCCTCCCAGATTTGGATGAGGTTTTGTGCACTTCTGAGGTCAAGTTTGGTAAAGATGTTGGCCCCACATAGATGTTCCAGTGCAGCCGGGATAAGAGGAAGAGGCTAACTGTTCCTGATGGTGATGTCATTTAGAGCCCGAAAATCTATACAGGGTCTTAATCACGAAGCCACGGAGAAGAAGCTGGACACGGCAGGGGGTGGATGAAACCTTGAGCTAAAGCCTCCTCTACGTAATCATCCATGGACTCCCATTCAGGAATGGAGAAGGGGATAAATATGTCCATAGGGCACTGGCTCACCCTTGATCAGGTCAATTGCGCAGTCCCATGTGGCCTGTGAGGTGGTAACTGGGTGGCTCTCTTGGGGCAGAAAATATCTTGTAATTCCTTTATAGCAGTGAGGAATCTTCTCGGAACACTGTTTAACAAGACTCTCTATGGAAGTTGAACACAGACATAGGTAACATAGTAACTTTCTTGACTGGACATTCTGGAATACATTCTTGGAAACAATCTTTTCCCTATTTTAGGACCTCTTCGGTAGCCCAAGAGAGCACCGGATTGTGCTTAATAAGCCATGGTCGCCCTAAGATGATGTCCACGGTGTGCCCCTCCAAGACCAACAAATCTATCTTTTCCTCACGAAATAGACCCACTTATAGTTGTGACTGAATCCACAACATGGCTTTTAAGGGCTTTCCAATGATGGTTTGTACATGATAGCTCTTCTCGGAGAACTGGGTCTTATAGTGGAGCTGGCGGCAGAAATTAAATTGCAGACTGAACCGTAGTCAAGGAGTGTGGCCACTGAAAGGGACATGTTAGGTGCAGTAAGCATCACAACAGCGGTGAGAGGTAACATTTTCCTGCATAGCTTGAATTGCACTCACCGAGGAACGTGTTGGATGTATGGGGCATACAACTCAGAAATGCCCGGCTCTTCCACAATATAAATATAGACCTCAATTCAGCCGACGGAGCCGCTATGCATCAATAAGCCTTACTTGGTCTAGAACCATGGGCTCGGGATCTGGGTGTGGAAGGGTTGTGGAAACAGGCTGACTGAGTATTAAATCCTGGTTGAGTCTCTCTGCTACAGGCTTCCATTGCGCGCTGAACACAGAATGGACAATTGGATTAAATTTCCCAGCCCATATGTATCATCATAGGCTAATAACTGCATTCTCAGGCCGGGTTCCAACCCCTGAATATAGGTAGTCATAAGCACTCTTTCTGCGAGGGTACGAAATTTTAATGAATATTCTTGGACAGACATTGTACTTTGTTTTAGGTGGTATAACTGTTCTACAGCGAAAGCTTCTTCAGCTGAACATCCAAACACAGTCTTGAAACGTTTGGTAAACTGCTTGATAAATTGTGTTATCAGACCTCTTTAAGCCCATAAGGTTTCTGCCCATTGCAGCGCCTTTCCTGAAAGCAGACAGATCATAGTCGTGATCTTGAAAGTATCAGTGGGATACAATAGAGGTTGCATTTCAAATACAAGTGAACATTGAAGTATAAACCCATTGCACTCCTCCGCCAGACCTGAGTAAGGCTCCGGACGAGCCATGGGACTGGATCCTATATAAATAAATTCAATTAGACTAACACAATACAAACATTTTAATTCAATTAGCTGCAAAGAAGTTACATAGACCTATTAAAACCATGTTGAATTTACACATTTATATTGTGTTTATATAACACATTAAACCAGTTCAAGTTTACTTGATTTGTTTAGATGCACAAAAATTGCTATGATTAAATCATGGCTCGTTCAACAATTTATTTTTGTAAAAAAGTGTAAAAAGTTTTTTAAATACTGTAAGGAAGGCTAAATCTCTCCATAATATTAAACCCTGAGAACTGTCATGGAATTTCACAGGAGACAAGACCACGAGAATGGTCAGGTACTAAAACAATAAAGTTTCTAATCTGAGAAGATCAGTAGGGAAACTGTCCCAGTCACCCATCCTGAGCCCCCCTGCCCGACTGTAAGATTTGAGTGACAATACAAGCATGGGTTGGAAACACAGAGACAATTGGCTCCACACCAGGTGGGAATGCGGGAAAGCTCACACCTCTTCGTTCACCCTGAGCCACCTTCCTGACCTTTACTTTACCTTCTCCATCAGAGTAGACCACTCACATTTCACTTAAAATGTCCAAGGTCTTAATATGTTGTATGTTGTAGCTCCATGTTCAGGTTTGGTATCATTTTAAGTGTCTCTGTGTGATTGGTAAAGTGGTCTTAATTTTCACTGTAATATTTCACTCGTATATGTTGATTTGGTTTTTGGCTTTGATAAAAGTTTTCCCAGAGGCTCCACCTTAGCAAATGGTTCACACCTCAAACTTCCAGTCAAGGGTCTTGGTGACGCCTTTGTTGTCTTGAATTTATGACTGTTTGTTCTGAGTTTAGTATTTAAGAGAAAAGTGTGAGATGGGTTGTTGGGATTCTGTAGCCAGGATGCCCCGTTGTAGTGTTGAGTCTCTGAGCTCTGCATCAAGGCTCATATACTGCAACGTACTTCTACACAGTCAGGTATTAATCTCTAACTCTTAAATGAATTGATGTTGTACAATCTGAATTGGCTTATTTTGTTTATTTTGTGAATTGGAATGGAAAATCTTTGCCTGACAAATAAATGTTAAATTCTTGTTTAACTCTGATATCTCCTGAAGTCACTTAAATCTAGTAGGTCTGTTTAGGCTGGAGTTTCCGCAAGCCTACGACCAGGATTAGTCATACATTCAGGCTCAATGGATGGAGCATGGGCACAGCATTAGAGACCTGTTGATTTCTGACAATCACTGACTTAGTATGATATAATCTAGTGGCTAAATCAAACTTTCTTTATGTATGAGCAAGCATGGGGCGGCCTAATATTACTTAAAGGAAATTAGTTTACAGTTATATCCTCTATCTAAGAACCAGAACTGGCGAGGATGTGTCCGTGAGCAGATGTAACTGGCCAGCATACTGACTCTAAGCGACTTTGGGTAAACGACGAACCATTAACTGAAAATAAGGATTTATTGGATTAATCAATCTAAATTAGACGTAATCACAACCTGTAAGGTGATCGGCTTGAATTTGATGAAAATCTAAATTTTAACTATTATGAATTGGAGTCAGATTAAATTCGGAGTTGGAAACAAATTAAAAATAATTTGAATAAATAAAAAGATTTCTTTTCACATGTGCTAAAAGGCTTACACGCATTTAACCTTCACCCATGCTGTTAGTTCCGTCATAGGATAAATAGATGGACCCTTATATACATAATAAATCAATTGAATTTGGTTGACTTTGGCTGACTTTCACACTTACTCAACTGATTTTGAACTTTTTGCGTAGAGAATAATCTTTTTTTATAATTATTTTATTAGTTGTAGGTCTGTATGAAATCTACAAAATACTAGTTAAAATGTTGTACATTGTGTTCAGTTTTCAAGCTACAATCTTTTTAATTTGAAAGACCTTAAATGATTGTCAAGGATTCATTGTTACTGAAAAAAAGGGCAAACATTTTTATTTATTTATTTATTTATTTATGTAGCTTTTCTGCATTTTTTTAGAATATCTATTTATATTTTTGATTAAAAATGTTTTTTTCATTTGAAACTCTATGAAAACTGATTGTGGTTTCATAAATGTTTATGATAATTAATAATTGTGATGGTGTTTTAATAGAATTTATTCAAAACATCATCATAAATAAATGTATAAACACTCCTAAACGCAAGGCTCTTTATATAATTATAATAATAAAAAAGTAGCAATGTCTGGTTTCTCAAATAACCATTTGATGACCAGTTTAAAATTTAATAATGCAAAAAAAAAAAATTCTACTGTAACAAACATTTAAAAGCTGACTTCCTGACTGATCACAGATGATGCACATAACTGGATGGTTGAACCCTTTCTGAAATCTGTATTGATTTTTTTTGTTGAAGATGATGGTTTTTCATCCATTTACTAATGTCTATCAAACATACTGAGATGCCATCAGCTATCGTCTGATCAGCAGGCAGAATAAGAGGATCATTGCAGTGATATGAACAGTCATATTTCTTAATGCCAGATCCTAGTAATGCCATGTAGTCATAACCAGAAGCAGGGGTGTCCCTAGTAGGGGGAAAAGGGGGACAGAGTGAATTTAGGGGCCCTGCTATAGGAAACGGAGGGGTCCGTGCAAACCCTGTCCGCAACCCCACCACCTCACCACCCCTCGTCTTCACTTTCGTTGACATCAGACAATAAAGAAACACTTAGCAACCACAGATAACACCCAAGTAACCCAAGAAACCATCAAAAAAGCCACACCATTGATTCAGCAGGAGAAATGGAAAT
Source organism: Danio choprae (assembly GCA_903798125.1). NCBI lineage: Eukaryota > Metazoa > Chordata > Actinopteri > Cypriniformes > Danionidae > Danio > Danio choprae. The sequence continues at coordinate 50,483 of CAIGQW010000272.1, forward strand.
AAACATCTTGCAAATGAGCTGAATATGTTCTATTGTACATTTGAGACCCCTGACCAGACCCCCTACAACCGCACTGACCATCTCTCTACACAGCCATCAACACCTCCAGACATCCCCTTCTCCTCCCCTGCACTTCAGATGAGTGAGGATAATGTGTGTCAGATCTTCAGGAAACAGAAGAATAGGAAAGCACCAGGCCCAGATGGTGTTTTACCAGCCTGTCTGAGAACCTGCGCTGACCAGCTGGCCTCCATTTTCTCACAGATCTTCAACAGATCACTGGAACAGTGCAAAGTTCCATCCTGCTTTAAACGCTCCACCATCATCCTAATCCCGAAGAAACCAAAGATCACAGGCCTTAGCATCTGTGGCCATGAAGTCATTTGAAAGACTGGTGCTAGCATCTGATAGGACATCAATGGACATTTCCTGGATCCCCTGCAGTTTGACTATAGAGAAAACTGATCTGTGGATGATGCAGTCTAGAGCCCTGCATTTGAGCCAGAGCCATCAGGGCCCGACTTTTTTTATGCCCCTAGGGCCAGGCTTCAGGCCAATTTTCACATCATATCTAGCACGCATATCGGGCTTCAGGCCTGCTTTAGAAAAAAACTTCCAAAAAAGTTTAATGACATCTAATGTGTGTGGTCCGGAAGTGCCAGTGATGCCTTGCATATAGAGATTTCCAGCTACGTGCAATGGAGAACATTAAGAGAAAAATTGCCTATGGCAAACTTTAAAACTGTGAAAAACACTAGAAGATAGGCAAACTTTTAGTAAACTTTTTAAATAGTGACAAATTTAAATGATGAGCCAACTGGTTATGCTCTATGCACAAATCCAGGGGTGCCTGCAGGATTTTATTCTAAGGTACGCACAAATCCAGCACCACCGCATCCTGAAACAAATCATCCACCCGCACAGTTGAGTAGTGGTCGGGCTCAAACAAAATATAATTTGTATATTTTTCTTGGAAAAAATATCTTTTTAAAATGAATTTCACATAGCTTGTCTCTTAGTTTTAATATATATTTTTGTTGGTCAGTTATCTACTAGATAAAATAGAAGAACAAATAACATTTGAGGTGAAGCACTTCAAAACAAGTCCGCTATATGCTTCAACAATGCCAAAACACGAACTTGATTATCAAATAAAATAATAATCTAGCCTAAATTCAAATAATGTGAAATATTCCGTTTCAGATAAGCCTATTTTAAGCAGTTTTTCCTGTTGCGCTGGTCAATTACAATTAATTAATGTAATAAAGTAATTTGAATGACCAGGAGAGGCGTTTATAAAGTATTTGCAACAGCACTGAATGTGTTCCCAGATTACCTCTGAAGAACAAACTCAGTTGAAAGGGTGAGAGAACTCAGAAACTCGTATTAATGGAGACGTCTACTTATTTATGCCAGTCTCATTAGTTTTAGGCCTTTTGGCAAATGTCTTACTTAAGTTTAGCTGTTTTAAAGAGCATTTATTCATTTTAAACCTTGTTTTAAACAATAGTTATCTGAATTGTCATTTTTAGTGTGTGGAAAAACCACCAGCAAAACTAAAGCCAATAGATTTCTTTACCTATTTCCTACCATGCAAGTACATACGCACTTTAAAACACACAAACGCACACCTTTATTCTCATTCTTTCTATTTATCTATTCTCATGCTTTGTCAATATATCATAGTATATACAGTTGAATAATCCATTTATATTATGTAAAATAAAAAAAGGCATTGATTTGTGCCCTCTCATGGTAGGATGGCGCACTGCGAAAAGCTGTACGACTGCAGGTGCCACTGGGTTAAATTGAGTAAATTCACTGTGGACAACATACCACTTGGATATTGATGTCACTTAAACTTAATCTTACATTTAAAAAAACAAACAAGCAAAAAAAAAACTCCAAACATTTCTTTAAATTATTCTGATAAGAAAACAAAACGTAAAACCTCAACTTTCTATTAATACAAATCTGGTCTATTTTAATGGCTGTAACAGTATAAGCTGTTTGGTGGGAAAAAAAACAGGCTTCGGGTTGGACAAAAAAAATTTGATGAGCTGTTGGACAAGGGCTGGGCTACAGCCTATGCATCTCGGGCCAAGGCCGGGCTAGGGCTTAGATTTAACACCATCAGTACCGGTGCCCCCCAGGGATGTGTTCTGTCCCCACTGCTCCCCACTGGACTCTCCCTGTACACCAACAACTGCACTGCAAAAGACCCCTTCATCAAGCTAAAGTGTCAACCTGAAGTTTGCGGATGACACTACTGTTATTGGTTACGGATGAGGCCTGCGTCTGCATATAGACAGTGTCACGGTCACAGAAGGCAGAGACGAAAGGATTAGTTTTCAGGATGTTTATTAAAACACAATAGTAATCTTCAGACCATAGTGCGAGTAGAAATACGGATGAACACAGTCTTTAGGATAGCAAACAGTCACTTCCCTTAAAGTCGAGCAAACTGGTAACAGGAGTTAGCCTCGATGATGAGTTTGTGCATAGATGACTCAGAAGAAGATCAGGATGAGCACAAGGAGAGTATGACCATCCAACGACGACTCCAGCCGACAAGTGAACAAGTGGGGTGAGCTGATATAGTGTGTGGGTGATGGCTGGAGCAGGTGAGTGTTGTTAAGTGCACAGGTGTTCGTGATTAGTAATCAGGTGATTGTGTACGGTGTGTAGTGACTGGAGAGTGTGAATGGTGACTGGGGCTGATGGAATGTGCAGAGGGTGTGACAGTACCGCCCCCCCTCCACGGGTGACTCCTGGCACCTTAGACTGGCGGCGAGGACAGCCACGGCCTCGGGGAGCTGGGCGATTTGGATGTTGTCGGTGGAATTCCTCGAGGAGAGTGTGGTCTAGGACGTCGTCTCGTGGTGTCCATGACCTCTCCTCGGGGCCAAATCCCTCCCAGTCGATCAGGTACTGTATGTGGCCGTCTCGCCGCCGGGAGTCGAGAATCTTTTTGATGCGGTAGATGTTCTTTCCCAGGATCAGGTAGCGGGAGATCTCCTGGATCTTACATTCGTTCTGGCCATTGGTTTGCGGGTGGTAGCCGGATGAGAGACTGATAGTGGTTCCGAGTAGCTGGAAGAATGCCTGCCAGACCCTGGAGATGAACTGAGGCCCACGGTCGGAGACAATGTCTTCAGGGAGACTTTAGTTGCGGAAGACGTGTTCAAATAATGCCTCTGCTGTTTCTAAGGTGGTAGGAAGTGCTTTGAGTGGGATGAGTTTGCAGTGTTTGGAGAATCGATCAACGACAACCAATATGGTCTCTGAAGATTTAGTTCATGTAATTTTGGAACACAGAAGGACTGTTAGCTAGCCCGTAGGGCATTACCTGGTACTCATAGTGGCCAGTAGGGGTTATGAAGGCGGTCTTTCACTCATCTCCCTCTCGAATACGGATCAGATTGTAGGCGCTGGGGAGGTCCAGCTTACTGAATATATGTGCCTCCCGGAGCTCCTCAAGAGCTGCTGGCACAAGCGGTAACGGGTAAGCAAACTTCACCGTGGCCTCGTTTAGCACCCGGTAATCGATACACGGCCTGAGTCCTCCGTCTTTCTTGGCAACGAAGAAGAAGCTCAATGCGGCAGGTGATCTGGATGGTCTGATGAACCCCTGGTCGAGGGCTTCCCGGATGTAGCTCTCCATAGCCTCATGCTCAGGACGGGAAAGAGGGTAGATACGACCGTGCGGTAACTTGGCATTGGGCAGCAGGTCAATGCTACAGTCACAGGGCCGGTGAGGGGGTGGCACGCTCCTTGCTGAAGACGTCAAGGAAGGACTGGTAGGTGGATGGGATGTGAAGAGTGAGGTTCGTGGCTGGGTGATCCATCATCGTCGAGTGAAGGGGAAGGGATGGTCGGGTAGGAGTGATCTTGTTTGCCGGCGGGCTATGAGTGTGATCCACGCAGGCATCGCTCCATCCTAGAATCTCTCCCGTGCTCTATTTTATGGTGGGTTGGTGCTGGATCAGCCAGGGTTGACCCAGCACCACATCTACATTAGCCCTGGGTAATACTAGAAGTAAGAGTTTTTCCAGGTGAAGAGGAGAAGTGAAGAGTGTCACCTGGCAAGTCTGTTGGGTGATTTTGCCATCGCCCAATGGTGAGTCCTGTATGGTATATATCTGATGCCGGGTCTCATTTAACACTGTGGGGATGCAATGTTTAGTTCCCTGCCGCTCCAGAGTCCACCAGGACATTTATGGGAAATGTACATAAGTTGATGGTTAGTGAGGCTTGGATATGAGGAATATTGGAAACAGAAGGAGTGATGGAAAAGGCACTCACCATTGGACGAGGAGGACGAACTGGACAGCCCTGTAGTACAAAGCCTGCACAGGCACTGGGCTCGCCGGCATAACTCGTAGTCCGAGATAGGGGTGAGTTGATCATAGATAGGGGATTAGCATGAGCACCCGATGGTGCGGAGGAGAACGGTGGTTGGTTTATTGTTGTCGCTTTGGCGAATGAGTCTGTAGCAATCCCGGAAGTGTTAGCGTTAGCCTCCATTGAACCGGGGTTTTTTGCTGGGTTGGAATCCTGTCACGGTCACAGAAGGCAGAGACAAAAGGATTAGTTTTCAGGGTGTTTATTAAAACACAATAGTAATCTTCACACCGTAGTGCAAGTAGAAATACGGATGAACACAGTCTTTAGGATAGCAAACAGTCACTTCACTTAGTCGAACAAACTGGTAACAGGAGTTAGCCTCTGATGAGTTTGTGCATAGATGACTCAGAAGAAGATCAGGATGAGCACAAGGAGAGTATGACCATCCAACGACAATTCCAGCCGACGAGTGAACAAGTGGGGTGAGCTGATATAGTGTGTGGGTGATGGCTGGAGCAGGTGAGTGTTGTTAAGTGCACAGGTGTTCGTGATTCGTAATCAGGTGATTGTGTACGGTGTGTAGAGGCTGGAGAGTGTGAATGGTGACTGGGGCTGATGGAACGTGCAGAGGGTGTGACAGACAGGAGGTGGAGCGGCTGGCTTTATGGTGCAGATACAACAACCTGGAGACGGTGGAGATGATAGTGGACCCACCTGCACTCCCCTGACTCACCATCATGAACAGCACTGTGGCTGCAATAGAGTCATTCAGGTTCCTGGGCATCACCATCTCTCAGGATCTGAAGTGGGACATTCACATAGACTCTATTGTGAAGAAAGCACAGCAGAGACTTTACTTCCTTGGTCAGCTGAGGAAGTTCAACCTGCCACAGGAACTGCTCGTACAGTTCTACTTAGCTGTAATCCAATCCATCCTCTGCATTTCAATCATCGTGCTGAATGAATCACTGGCACTACCCTTCCCACACTTTAAGAACTGTACTCTTCCAGAGTGAGTAAAAGGGCTTGCTAAATCACTATGGACCCCTCACCCCCAGCACACTTCCTGTTTGTACTGTTACCGTCTGGTTGGCGCTACAGAGCACCAAGCACAAAAACAGCCATGCACAGGAAAGGTTTCTTTCCTCAGGCCATCTATCTCATGAACAGGTAAATATTCCCCTACTGTGCAATAAACATGTGCAATACTTTCTCATACGCACTTGTACACAGCACCGTATAACAATATACAATGCAATACTTTCTCATACGGATTTTTACACAGCACCTTATAACTTGTGTATTTATAACAAATCTGTGCATACAATTCAACATCCAGAGCATTTTGTCTAATTGCATCTCTGTTTAATGTTTGTCTTTTCTTATATTTATTTTTGTGTTGTCACTTGTAACTTTATGTACACTGGAAGCTTCAGTAGCCAAAACAAATTCATTGTGTGTGTAAAGCACACTTGGCAATAAAACCGAATCTAATTCTGATTCTGAAATGCACTCACTTCACTCCTTAAACAAATATAATGTAGTCATTGTTAATTTCAGTAACTGTAAGAATCTTGCTTAGTTTGTCCGTCACACTATCAGAACAACAACACCCACACAAAGTGTGAAGCTGAGAAACATTAGTTTTGTGGCCTTCTTCTAGTTAAAATTACAGTATATAAGAAGCTGCATAAAAAGATGAAGCTTTGATGGTTAGGATGCTCACATACATGTTGGTTTTGGTGGTTGATGGGGACTCTTCATATATTTATAATGTATTTAACACAGTAAAAACCACTTATTATATGGCCCTAACCCACCCCTAACTCAAATGAAACCTGTGACAAATTTTGAATGCAATAAGACCCCATTAGGGGTCATATAATCATGAACTGATCAACTTGAATTTTAAGAATAATTTTCAAGAATAATTTCAAGTAATTTCGAGTTCAGTTTAGTCAGCCGTTTAATTGTTAGGCCATTTATAGTCCATTAAGTAAGATTTGCTTGCTAAACTGTTGACTGCTATAATTGTAGGAATGAAAAATATTATATGCATTTGTTTATATGGCAAAACATGTCTTTTTCACCAAGAAGGTCCATACTGACTTCAAAGGCAGATACTGATAAGATCAGGGCCTGGTGTGTGGACTTTGGGGGTTTTACGATGTGGTCACATGTTGATTGGTCAGTTTGAATGTCTCAGCATTTGGGCTTTGTTCACATGGTCAAGAGAAATACAAAACGGTTGGTAAAACTTTGCTCTGTCTCTCTTCCTGCTCTGCAGCTCTTTTCCTGCTCTGTGCCCTCTCTTTTTTCCTGCTCTGCGGCCCTTTTCCTGCTCTGCACTTTCCTGGCTGTTCCTCCAGCTCTGGAGGATGTCTTCTCTTACTCTACTGCTACAGGCCATCTTTGGGGCCTATTCTCTTTGTCTCTCTCTCTCCCTCCCCTGTCTCTGCCTCTCTCAGGTAACTTTATTTTACATTTAAGCTGGGTACAATTTATGTCATATGTTTTTCCATTATTTCATGTTTGATCATTTTATACAGTTAGTTTTGTAACTAATTCAGTTATAACCATAGAGAATTATTGTTATTAAATTATTTCATTTTCAAGTATTTGTGAATTACTTTTGATTTAACATCAACACTTAATTGTTCCATATTGCAATACAATACAATCACATAACAGCAACGCTCTCCCACATTTATAGCTATTAATACTGCCCTTATTTCCATTTTTGGTATAAGATTGTAGAAGGATGGTTTGATTAGAAATGTACAGTTTTTCACCATCATACTGATTACTTTTTAGTCATTCGGCAAACTACAGTTCGAACCGCTGTAGTTAAAAAATACCATTCCTTACAGTTCAATACTATCCACATGCAAGATGAGTAAACACTGGATCAGGTCAAAACAACCTGATAAAGCCAATTCATCCAAATAAACTCGAACTTGTTTGAAAAACTACAGTAGCTTATGTGACAAGCAACAGATTGAAAGGTGCATTATATTAAAACATGAAGGGAAAACAAGAGGAAGGATAACGTCCTCTACAGGAAGAAACACAGGACATGCATCAGATGAAAAGGAATGTGTCTTTTTCTATAGCAACAGTCCGAAAAGGTGCTGGAAACATTACTTTGAGATGCTGGTCCATATTGACAATAGAAAGATGCTCTATTGAAATCTGCTGACTGTGGAGTCCATTAGAGTCTAGTGAATTCAGTGTCAAATTCCAGAATGAAGTGAGTTTTGTGACGAGGTGCAGTGTCCTGATGAAAGCAGACTTCAGTTGTAATGAGCAGTTACTTGAATTATTGCAGCTTTTCTATCACATTAAACAAGTCTGGTGATTTTCATCTGAGCTCTAGTGTTAACAAGACATTTTTACCACACTGTAAAAGCGTTTGGTTACTTTAAAAAAGAGAGTAAATCCATTGTAACTTGGAACTGTTAAGTAGTAGCTTATTTGCTTTATTATTATGCACATAATTTGATTACACTTGACTTGTTTGATCTCATCTTTCATATGGGACATTAAACTGAGGTCCTGACTCTCTGTGGTCATTTAAAACCCCAGGATGTCCTTCGAAAAGGGTGTGTCCCCGGCATCCTGGCCAAATTTGCCATTATGGCCTCCTAACTATTCCCATATAATAACTGGCTTAATCACTCAGTTTCCTTTACATCAATAAGCTAAGCTGGTGTGTGGTGTTCGGTCTGGCAGAAAATGGTGTGTCTTCCAGATGAATGCTGCATACTGGATGAGGAGATTCCCCCAAAAATGTGTAAAGCACTTTGAGTACACAGAAAAGCACTATATAAATGTATAAAGTGGCATATCATCGTATAATCTCAATACGTGTTGGAGTGTATGTCTTGCAGTTGCATATATATATATATATATCTTCTCTTAGAAATATATATATATATATATATATATTTATTTATTTATTAGTAACGGTCGTAATAATGTAAAAATAAATCATTTAAATATGCAATAGACATTTACAACAGTGGCCATTTTTCATATAAGTATTAAGAGACCCCTATGTATAAATATTAGTGTGCTAAATTAGGGTAGAAAAGTCCTTTTGTTTTTAAATATACATTTAATATTGTAAGTGAACCTCGAACTCTTTACTACTGGATTGCACTGACAAACAATCAGTGGGCTGCACTGACAAACTGTACTTCCTTAATATTCAGAATCAGAGAGAAAGTCAGACAGTCTGTATAAGCTGTTTATTTTTCTTCATCCGCAGGTCTGTTTCACTCTCCGAGCATGATGCGCGTCTATCTGCTGAGTCTGGGTGAGTCTCATTTTTTTTTAATCAATGACCAGATGCTTGTACGGAGATGCTTTTTGATTTTGAAAGAAAAATAGAAGAATAGAGGTTTGGAACAAAATTCAGGTGATATTTGCAACCAACTTTAATATTTTGGGCAAATATTTGGTCTTTACTGCGGAAACATAACTAGTTCAGTCGTACACAATTTTTTAAAAGGAGTCTTGAGCAAGTTGTACTAAATTGTATGAATGAGTTTGTACAGATTCATACAAATTGGCCACTAAATGAAAAAGTTACGAATCGGCGTGAGATAGCGTTTTTCATTTCTGTAATAGAAGAGTCAATTCAGCAACTGTGTTGAATATCTCTGTCAGTGTTCGTCCGCGTCATCCTTTGTTTATGTCATGTGCTTTCTTTGTCCTTCTCCCGCCACCGTCATTGTTCATCTGTTTCACCTGTACTCATCCCTCTTGTGTCATTAACGTAATCATCCTTTTCATCTATTTATACCCTTTCGTCTGTGTCCTTCGTTGTCTGGTATTTTGAATCGTGTGGGTCTCGTCCTGTGTCGTCCTGTCTTCCCGTATCCAGTATCTGTTCCTGTAAGTGTTTAATAAACCAGTTTTGTAATGTTCATCCGTCTCCCTCTCGTCATGTTATCCTCCGCCCTCCGGGCGTTACATAATACCAGACCAAAAGTTAGCGGCGTGTTTTCCCCCGATTTTCTTTTTATAGTCTGTTTTTCCCTCAGTGTTTTATTTTTCTCCCTCCGTGTTCCCTTTAAACCCATCCGCCCTTCCGTTTCCCGTCACCACCTGCTGGAGCAGGGGGAAAGCAGCCCTGAGGACCATATCCGAGCGACTGAGAACAGCTTTCCGGGCGACGTGCTCTGCGCGCCCATCATCTGTTACAGAGCTCGATCGCCCGAAGATGGTCCTCAGGGCAACACCGCCGCAAAGATGGAGTGGACACTGGCGAGTAAAGTTTTGCCACTCACCGCCTTCCTGGAGGTTCTCGTCAGTGCCACTCCCGACCCAGTGACCAGCCAATCAACATCGTCCACCTGCAGGGAGCGCTTGCCAGAGCCCACCGCAGACGGAGAGCCACCCCCGACCAATGAGCCATCGCCCCCTAGAGCGACAGAGCGGAATTGCGTTGAGATGGAGGAGCTTAAACACCCGTCTGACCAGGTGTGTGTGCCGGCAACACCGCCAAGAGGGGGAGTCCTGGCGGCTACCCACGGAACCAGCGAGAGTCCCGCCCACCCCCCCTATGCAGATGGACAGCGACTGGACACTGGGAGGCTACTCACTGGCTTCTGGAGCTTGACTTTTGATCATCCGCTGCGTTTAGGCAGCAATATCCGTCCGCTGTTACCAGGCAGCAATCAACTGTTCCTACACAGTTTTTTAATTCTTCTCCTAGAAAAAAGCCTCAGCTCCAGGGTCATGAGTAGCTTCCCACGGTCCCCCAGAACTGCAGCCAGTCATCCAGCTCCAGCACTGCTGCAGTCAGCCAGCCCCCCAGCTCACGCTCCAGCTCCGGAAATGGAGCGCGCCTATGGGTACTGCCTGTCTGCGTCACCCTCTGGAGGGTGTCGCCCAGCGTCAGCTCCTACGGCCTCCGAGCTGTGGACTCCACCTCGGCCCTTCGACCCTAGGGCTCCGCGTTGGCTCACTCCTCCCTCGTCTTCGTCGTGGGCCGTCCGCCCACCAGCTCCACCAGGCTCCCTCGTCCCTCCGGCTCCACCTTGGTCAGTCGTCGCCCTTCCTACGCCTCTGGACTCTACTCTTCCGGCTGCACCTCATCGCACCGTCCCACCGGCTGCGTTGAGCTCCTCCATCCCTCCAGCTACGCCTTGGTCCTCTGTCGCTCTGGCTACGCCGCGGGCTTCCGGAACCCCGCCGTCGCCTTGCTCAGGTGAGCCGCCTGCTTCGCCCGGCCCTCAGGAACCTCGGCGTCACCTTCGCCCATCGGCTCTCCGTCCCTTCCTTGGGCTCCACCGCCATCAGCGGCGTCCCTCGGTCGGCCCCCTGGAGTCAGCAGCCACTCCTCCTCCATGGTCCCTCCCTTCCTCGACTCCGCCCGGGGCCGTCCTTCTGGCTGTGTCCTGGGTCCTCCTGCTCCAGTTCCCTTCCTGTCTCCCCCTTGGACTCCTCCCTTGTACCCTCCCCTTCTACCATCCTCCTTCTTGTTTCCTGTTGAAGGCGCGGGGACCGCGCCTTCAAAAGGGGGGGGTACTGTCAGTGTTCGTCCGCGTCATCCTTTGTTTATGTCATGTGCTTTCTTTGTCCTTCTCCCGCCACCGTCATTGTTCATCTGTTTCACCTGTACTCATCCCTCTTGTGTCATTAACGTAATCATCCTTTTCATCTATTTATACCCTTTCGTCTGTGTCCTTCGTTGTCTGGTATTTTGAATCGTGTGGGTCTCGTCCTGTGTCGTCCTGTCTTCCCGTATCCAGTATCTGTTCCTGTAAGTGTTTAATAAACCCGTTTTGTAATGTTCATCCGTCTCCCTCTCGTCATGTTATCCTCCGCCCTCCGGGCGTTACAATCTCAAGTTCATTTTGGTGGCAAGTTTTAGCCCAAGGCATTAAGTGGCTGTTTTTATCCCAGCAACTAAAAGTCTGATACAATATTAATCTGACCCATGAGGCATAAATTGTTTATTTAACTCAGCATAATGGGTTGATTTCACCTGTTCTTCTTTTATGATAATACTAGCTTTTTATTTTAGAACTTGTTTTAACTGTAAAATATGCAGCACAACCACTATATATGATTTTATCCTAGAGGATTACAGTTATTTTTGCAGGATATGAAATGCTGGATTCTTTGCACATTTGTAAATAAAACTTGTTAGGTTAAGTAATTAATTTCATAACTTAACCCAGTGATTTGGTTTGTCTGTACGTTACCTAAATTTGGGCTGAAACAACCCCATCATTTTTTAGAGTTACTTTACACTGTCTCGGATATCTCGTTTCCACTGTATTGGTGATACTACACTCGTATGAACTTCAGACTGCGGCTGAATGATTCTCCATAACCTTCCCATATACTAAATGCAAACAACACGCAGCTCTGGGTACATTTAAGGTTATCAAATTCATTATTTAATTTCGATCACAAGTTTCTGTTTATGTGTCCTTAGCTTAATGCAATCATCTGATCTAAATGAGTTAATAGAAATTAGTTATTACAATTATGTTTAGACATGTATTGAAAAAAAAACTTCTCTCTGTTAAACAGAATTGGGAAAAAATAAAATAATAAAAATTTAACAAAATGGCTAATAATTATGACTTTAGCTATGCGTTAGTCTATAAAGTGACCCTCAGGATCGACATTTTACTTGAGTGTTACATGCTTCTTAAGTATTAAGAACTTTTTAAAATGTAAAGAGTTGTGGTAATTGTGGTAGTTTTATTGTTTAATTGGATTGATCATTTCATTAAAAAAAAAATTGTAATGCAACCCTTCATCTGTGCTTACTTGCAAATGTATGGGCTTATTTGCCAAAATGGGCGGCACTGTGTCAGTGGTTAGCATGTTATCTTTACAGTAAGAATGTTGCTGAGAAGTAACACTCTTTATTTGTGCTTACAGGTCTTCTGTTTGCACTAATAGAGCACAGCATCATGCAAGACTGCTTAGATGGTTATAAAAAACTAAGAGGAAAGTGTGTAGGTATGAATAAACGCTAAGATATGATATAAGAAAATAATCTTCATTACTATTCTTTTGACAACAACTCTCTACTTTAAGCAACATTTACTTGCTGATATAATAACTTTTTTCTGTCATTGCTATAGTTAAGTCTGAGTATGCACAGGAACACATTTGTGGAGAAAATGCAGACTGCTTCAACACTGTTGGCAGCTACTACTGTCAGTGTCACACAGGGTTCATACCAGAGGGTACTAAACCAACTGTTAATTTCACACAAACAGATGGGATTCAGTGCAAAGGTGAAGAAAGCTTGATATGATACGTTTCACATAACCAGCAGCAGAAACAGCATTTGAATCTGTTCGTCTCATTTCAGACATCAATGAATGTGTAGAGGAAAACACAGATTGTGGCTCTAATGCAAAATGTGTGAATACTGAAGGAGGTTATTATTGCACATGTGAATCTGGCTTCATTTCCAGCAGTGGAAACAATAATTTTTTTGCAAGACAAGGAATTCAATGTGTGGGTAAGATACTGTGTTTGATTCAAGACTATACATTGGATCAGGAATCAAAGTATGGCTTTTTTTTTTTTTGATATTTTTATTAAATATTATTATTATTATTATTATTATTATTATTATTATTATTATTATTATTATTATTATTATTATTAAAAAAACAGTACAAAACGCTTAACAGTAGTTGGTCTGTGCATTTGTGTTGGGAGTTTTGATTACATAGTTAAATTTGCATTGCATTGGCAACAACTAAGTCACTAAATCATTCGTTCAACGAAAAATTCGTTCAACGTTTCATTAAAAAAAACATGAATTCTTTTAGAATGATTATCTGTCATCACTAAAAATAATTTCATAGGAGGGGACAATTGTCAAACAACTGAAACATCACAATTCTCAATGAAAGTTTACAACCAATTTAGATCTATTATGAATGACGCAAAAACTAAGAATGAAACTTGATGTAATGCATTATTTTATTGTGACATCTGCACTGCATCTCTTTTCAGACATCAATGAATGTGTGGATATTAGCATTAATTGTGGCCCTAATCAAGGAGCTTATGCATGTAAAATAAAAATGTAATGTAAAAATGGCTACATTCCCCAAAAAAAGGATTTATATACAAGTTTATATACTTTATGCAGTAATTTTGGTGTGCTGATAGTTTGCTAATTTCATACTTGTGACACATTTTGTAGTTTGTGAAAGTACACTTGGAAGTATACTCAGTAAACTATTCATAACTTTTTTTTTTCTGCTGCTTGTAAATGTTTTGTTTAAGTGAATTTAACAACATCCTTGTAGTTTACTTTTTAGGAGTGCAAGCACCAAAGTTGCATGACTATTGTATTTGTTCTGATTTTCCTGATATTATTAATTGGACAGCAATGTCATTTGTAATTTGATGAAAATAGAATGTTAATCTCACACTGACAATGGTTGTTATATAGCTGAATGTTTCACATTTAACTTTCATTTTGCAAGATTTAATATCAGTTTGATTGGCAAATTTAAACCAGTTCTTTGATGTCAATATTAATCTATTTTCAACAACAATTTTGCAAAGGGCTATGTTTGGACTGTGATGACCGCCAGTAGTGGCTTCATTGCTTTATTTTGTTATTGTCTTCATGTTGATTTCTCTAATTGCAGATTTAAAAATTACACTGCAGGAAGAATGTACAGTAAGTTGAGTTTCTGAAATTGAGCTGGAAATAACCTTTATCAATAGGAGTGCAAAAGATGTGCAAAAGATATTTATTATAAACATGTTTAATGATGTGAAATATGACTGTGTTTTTCTATTTAGCCTTTTGTGGTTATGATGTGTATTTAAAGTAACACAAGTTTAACTAACAGCCAAATTACAAACTGCAAATAAGATATTTGACCTATCAAATGACCTGATCTTTATTATATAAACATGATAAAAATCATCAAATTCTGCATTTGCTATTGTGATTTCATAGTCATACCTCTAAAGTATGTCTTGAAAATCTTCTTGAGCAGACTGAGAACATTAAAGCTGAAGAGCTTCCTTTGAATGTAAGTCTTCAAAAGACAAATAAGAAAGCAATCAAATCTGTCAATTACATATTGACTTACATATTTTTGTCTTATTGGCTCTGTTAATTTCTACATGTAACTACTTTGATTAATAATTTAGACGGTGACTAGCCTTTTAAATATGGTCCTCGATGCTGCAGTAAATATTTCAGTGTCATCATCATCAGCCAACCCAAATGAACTGACCTCATATGGAAACCGTTTGTTAAAAAACAACGAGGAACTCATGTCTACATTAGTGAAGCCGACAAACACACGTGCCAATGTCAGTTTTACTCTTGCTGATGTAGGTAAGTGGAGACACTTATTTATTTTACAAGATGAATAAGAGGTAATATATTGTATCCTGAGCAGTGGTAAATCAAAGGTGGCAAACAACTACAAATAAATCTTCAGCAACTATATAATTGTCTATTAAATCAAATTAGACAGATGTCAAGATGGCCAGTGATGAATTCATCCTCAAAAACCATGGAAAAGTGACTTAGGCTTCTTTAAAAATATTTATTATTGTTATAATTAGAGTCATCATTTGATTTTTTTCTTGAAAATATTTGTTGTCGCAGTGTCACTCATATCCAGTGTCCAATGTAAAACTTTGGTCTTTTGAGGTTCTGAGACCTGAAAAGGTTATTTTACTATATAGTGTAAAATGCTTATCTATAGAAAATAGAACATTTTATTTATTAATTGATGGGATAAATATCTAAAGGAATACTAGAATTAAAGTAAAATGCCTTGTGACTCCTTGTTTGTTTTTAATCAGAGGGACGAGTCTTCATGGTTGGACCACGTCACTTTAGATGAAATTCCTAGACTATACACAACAAACTGCACTATTGACATCGATCTCATTGGCATCGCCAAGAACAACAATGAGACAAGTATGTGAAGTACCGTGTGAATTAATAGGAATAAAAGTTAATAAATATATATCAAATACACTTTACAGCAGGGATGCCCAATCCCATTCCTGGAGATCTGCTTTCCTTCAGAATTCAGCTCCAACCATGATCAAACACAACTAAACAAACTAAGATCATGTCCACACATACATGTGAATTTTTATAAACAGAGATTTCCCAGTTTTTCCTGTCAACATGAAATGCCACAATGCACTGTAATACCTGTTAAGGGTGTGTATTTACAATTATGTGCACATAGTTCATTATTTACACATTCTGTAGACGTGCATTTGTAGACCATTGTGACCCTCAAAAAAAGAAATAAAGACCGCCTATTCTGCATTATAAAAAGTTATATTTTGGTTTTGGGGGTCTCCAACAACAGGCTGATATGCATGCAAGGTCAAAAAACAAGACAGAGAGAAATTCCCACCACGGCTATGAAGTAGCAGAGTATGTGAGAGCCCAATGCAGGAATGCATTAAACGAATGCTAAACACCAGCATATTACTCTACTCCTAAACCTAACCCTAAGTAATAACATCGACACACATTCAGTATTAATCCACACAGTAGCAAAACTTAAACGATTTTGAAGAAACGCTTTTAAAGGGTCATGGAACACCAAAACACATTTTTGAGATGTTGACAGTCATATATGTGTCCCACGCTGCTAAAAACACTATTAGGGCACACATATTTTACCAAAAAGTGAAAATTGGTTGTTTTTGCGTTATTTCGAGCAAATTCATTCTTCTGGTTTGAAAAGAAATTTTAAAGTAACGTCACGGCGATTAGATCCTTGTGTGTATTCCAGCATGTAGACTGGATGTTTGTACCGGCGAGTACAACGTGGCGTATTTGAGCTTTCAGCATTAATTCATGAGAAAGAATTCCAAGTCTTTTCAGACCGCTAATCAGCACACTCTATTGTGTATGAGGTGCAACTTTATTAATTAAGCTTCGAAGACTGTTTTTACCTGTTACAGTGTTCAGATGGCAGAGAGACACTACGTTGTGTTGACAACCGTAATTAAAACAAGTGGAAGAAGAAGAATTGTTCAGAGACATGGGTCATCAGTGTTGCGTTTATAAATGTGCTGCAACGAAGGTTTTATTTTCAATTCTTCGCTATGAGAGCACAGCTGGACTCACGTGTGGATTACAGTGCATGCGACACGCCACAAAAATACGTTTGTAAGGCACATTTTTACCCGAGAGCTTTTCGCATCTGGAAATGGTGAAATCCAGATTTGCCACTCATCTTCTTTTAAAAAAGACGCGGTTCCAGGTCGTGTTGATCGTCTTGTCTCTAAAGATTTGGTAAGTGTGTGATCAGTGCTCTTTGTTTGTTTATTCAGAGGCAAAGTTAGTTAGTATCATCAGCTCTACTCTTTTAGTTTTTATAGACGCAACTTGGTAATATCACTACAATATTATGGGCTGAAAGATCCGCTGTAAATGCTGCTCTCCAAATGTAAACATGTAAACACCTTAATCAGAAAACTATTTCGTGGCCCTTTAAATCGGTAAAGGAAGAAGCACGCGTCGCGTTTTCAACATGGTTTTGGGTGCAATATGTCAATAGACCCATACAGATTTAACTGATCACTGATCTATAATAAATTAACAAATATTAAACAAGTTACAGCACACAATTAAATACATATTTTGCAAACTACACAAAATGAGGCAAAAAAAATTATTACACTTACATGTTATGATTCGGAGGAAGAAGAAACTGGTCCATATGAACTGCAACAGTTACTGACAAAGTCTGACAAAGTCCCATACATAATAGTCTCTGCTGCTCCTTCCTTTAATAGCAAATGGCCGACGAATCACAACACTAGGTTGGCTATACTGTGGTATTGTTGTGAAAATGAACTTTAACGCTTTATTCCCCACAGCCGAATCTCCATCTGTCAGTAATTATCATCTTCGTGTCATGATCAGTGCCGTGATCCCCTGCGCTCCACTAGTGTACGAAGGCGTTCACATTTTACCGGATCTGGCACAACATATTTGGTGATGTATCATATTGACGTTGGCGTATTCAAGTAAAAGGTCTGAACCCAACATGATTCATTTATTTGACTATTTTGTTAAATCTTTTACATTTAAACCTCAGTTGTATGCTTTCATTCACTTAGTGCTGTGTTAAACACTGCATGAAAGGTAATTTTAAAAACCTATAATAGGGGCTCTTTAAATAATATAAAAAAACTAATGAACTTACACATGAAAATGCCCTGCATGATTTGTGAATAGGCCACACTTTCCATACAAAATGTAAGTCTCTCTGGTCACCACTTTAAGTCTGAGTTGAATGTAGATCAAAACTGGATCTTACAGGATTGCCAGCGTATTTCACTCCAGATCACTAGGTAGCGGAAATTTACCTTTTGCTTTGCCAGTCTGCCTAAAAGCACAAGAAGAAGTAGCCGCATTTTTTTACATTTTCCAAAGCCATGGTACACTTTCAGTATTATTATGCTTGAGTTTTATATTTTCACTTAGTGTTATTGGCATGAAGCAACTCAAAGAAATTATGTGCATATTATTATCAGCAAACTTAGAGTTTTAAAATTCTGGTTGGGCTGAAATGAGCTGTTTGTAGATTGACCAGTAAATCAAGAGCTTTGCCTTTCGGCTTAGCTTCTTCTTTACCACAACAGAGCGGTACATCGCCCTCATTACTCTGTCAATTTCACACTCCATCCTTCCCTCACTCATCAACAAAACCCCAAGATACTTGAACTCCTCCACCTGGGGTAAGGACTTTCCTCCAACCTAGAGATGGCAAGCCATCTTTTTCCGGTGAAGCACCATCGCCTCGGATTTAGAGGTGCTGATTCTCATCCTGGCTGCCTCACACTTGGCAGCAAACCGCCCTAGTGCATGTTGAAGGTCTATGTCTGATAAAGCCAACAGAACAAGTCTGACTTATTGCCAGCAATTCCAGACCAGACACCCCATACTCCCAGAGCACCCTCACAGAATGCCACAAGGGACAAAGTTAAATGCCTTCAAAAGTTGAAAAGGTTGAAAAATAGTTGGGCATACTCCCACGAACCCTCGAGCACGCTGGTGAGGGTATAGAGCTGGTCCAGTGTACCATAGCCTGGACAAAATCAACATTGTTCCTTCTGGATCTGAGATTCAACTATCAGTCAGATCCTCCTCTCCAGTACCCTGGCATAGACTTTTTCAGGGAGGTTGAGGAGTGTGATTTCCCCCTATAGTTGGAGCACACCCTCCGATCCCTCTTCTTAAAAATGGGAACCACCACCCCAATTGCCCAGTCCATAGGTACTGTCCCTGAACTGCATGCAATATTGTAAAGACGTGTCAGCCAAGACAGCCCCACAATATCTAGAGACCTGAGATAAACAGGGTGTACCACTGCAGAGCTTGCAAACTACCTCAATGATCTCAGCTTGGGAGATATGCGAGTCCACCCCTGCATCCCCAGTCTCTGCTTTCTCAATAGAAGACATGTCAGTTGGGTTGAGGAGATCCTCAAAGTATTCCTTCCACCATCTGACAACATCACCATTCATGGTGAACAGCTCCACACTTCCGCTGTAAACTGTGTCCGTGTGGAACTGCTTTCCCCATCTGAGGTGCCAGATAGTTTGGAAAAGTCTTTTTGAGACTGCCCAGGCACCTCTAACTCTTCCCAAGCCAGAGTTGTTTTTTTTCCGCAACCACTCTGGGTGCAGCACTCCTGGCCTGTCGGTACCCATCAACTGCCTCGGGAGTCCTACAAGCCAACCAAGCCTGGTAGTACTCCTTCTTTAGCTTGACAGCATCCCTAATTTCCAATGTCCACCACTGGGTCACCAGGTGGTGATCATTTGACAGCTCTGCCCCTAGTGTCCAAGGCATAAAGTCGAAAATCAGTTGATACAACTACAAAGTCAATCCTCGACCGCCGGCCAAGGGTGTTCTGGTGCCATGTGCACTGAAAGACATCCTTATGCTTGAACATGGTGTTTGTTATGGACCAACTGTGACTAGCACAGAAGTCCAACAACGGAACACCACTCGGATTCATATCAGGGAGGTCGTTCCTACCAATCACGCCTCTCCAGGTATCACTGTCATTACCCACATCACATTTGTCCTTAGTTTGAACACCTTTCAGCACCTCTCACAAGGACTCCAAGAAGGCCAGGTACTCTGCACTGGTGTTTGGCCCGTAGGCACAAACTACAGTGAGAGACTTATCTCTGACCCAGTGGCACAGGGAAGGCGACTCTGTCATTCACTGAGAAAAACTCCAACACATGTCGGCTAGGTTGAGGAGCTTTAAGCAAGTCCACACAAGCCCACTGCCTCTCACCGTGACCAACTCCAGAGTAGAAGAAATTCCAGCCCTTCTCAAGAAGTTGAGTTCCAGAGACCAAGGTGGTGAGCCCGACTATCGCTAGTCGCCACTGTTCAACCTCCCGCACAAGCTTTGGTTCCTTTCCTTCCCAGTGAGGTGATATTCCATGTCCCAAGAGCCAGTTTCTGTGCCTGTCGATTGGGTTGTTGCGGTCCTGATCTTTGACCACCACCCATTTCACAATTCACTGGCCCTTTATATGATAATATTGCTTTATTGTATTTTAAGTTGTAAAATAATATGTAATTGTATTCTCATCCCTCAGATGCAGTAAAAAGGTACAGTCCAGATGCTACAGATGGACAAATTGACACAGCACTGGCGAAGCATCTTAAACATGCACCCGGAAAAGCTGGAGGGGGGGTATGAAAAAGAATCAAACCATATATATTATATATACTTTTTATTTTCACTATTTGTAAATTATTTTTGTTAACATTGTTGCTTGTTTGTGTTTTACAACATTATAATACTGTTTGGATTTTTTTTTTTTGCGCAATAAAAAGGTGTAATCCAGATGCTACTGTCAGGGTTCTGCCACTCCTGTCTTGTAAATTCATGTTTAGGTGGCAGAGTCCAGACACTAGTCATGTCTTGTCCTGTATGTTGTGCTCGGCTCGAGTTTTCTCGGGTCGAGCACTCGTTTTCTGTCTTGTGTCATTGTTTGAGCGACATTTTTGATAGCGCGCGCTCCCGCGTAATGCGGAAGCGCGCGCGTCTGGATGCGCGCACTTGTCCTGGTGTTTGTGTTTGTTCTGTCGGCAGCGTGGTGTTTCATTCCCAGCGTCTCAGTCTGGTTGGTTTCGGTTTTGGTTGGCGCTGGGATGAAACATGCACGTTGCATGTGTGAGTGCACGGTAAGTGTTTTCATTTATCGTGTACTCGTGTCCTGCGTTCAGTCTTCTGTTGGTGTTGTGTTTAGCACGTGGTGCATGTTTACATGCGCTGCGTGCGTGTCATGTGAATGCGCGGTTAATGAGTTATCTCATTGGCTGCGTGTTCGAGTCTTGTCTTTGTGTGAGCACATGTCTTGTGTTTTGTTTGTCATGTGCTCTCCCGTCTATTGTCTAGTCCCACCCTCCTTGTTAACCCATTATTAGTTTATTATGTTCACCTGTTTGTATGTTAATTATTTGTGCTTATATTCTCCTCATGTTTGCTGTCCTGTGCCAGTTCGTCGTCTGATCTTCCCGTCTGAGATTCCCTTGTCATGTCCTGTTTAGCCTTGTCCGGTCCTGCTCATTCCTGCCAGCCCAGTCAAGTTTGTTTTTGTCTTTTTGTTAGTGTTTTCCCCCTTGGGGTAGTTTGTTTTGCTCTTTTGTTTTATTTTGATTATTAATAAACCCATTTCCCTGCAATTGAGTCCTCGCTCCCTTCCCTCCACCCCACCAACCCTGACAGCTACAGAGAGAAATTGACGCAGCAATGGCAGAGCATTATAATAATGTATTGAGGATACAAAAAACAATCCATAAATTTGTATTTATTTATATGCATGTATTTTTTCACTATTTTAAAAATATTTTTCTTAACATTGCTGCATGTTTGTTTATTGGTTATAATACAGTTTTTTATTTTTACAATAAAAAAAGTGATTTAAAAAGTGCACAAATGTGTCATTGTTAAAATTACGTGATTACAACATTATCAAGACAATCAGGTCCGATTGGACCAAATTTGTTCCTTTTAAGAACCTTAACTAATTGCCTGTTACAACTGTATAAACTAGGTAGTTTTATATGCATGTGTAGGTGAATATAATGCCTGAATTAAGTAGAATGTCCAGAAGATTACATATTTAGACATGCGATTCACAGCCAGATGATGTCAAAGACGTCAGTTGGATTTTTATTTTGGAACTATTTTTCAATTATAACGGGATGTGATGGAGGAACGTCTTTTTAATGTTAATCAAACTTCTAAATGTTCGCTGGGTATAGGCCTAGTATAACCTGGGTATAAGTAGATTTATAATCACTTATTCTTCCAGCTACTCTGTTATTTTTTTTCATGTGCTTCCCTTTTGGATATAATTAAAAAAATAAAAAATAAACAAATAGGTTTTGTTTTATTTGAGTTTAATTAAATGGGATGATGAACATGGACACAAATGAGGAGCTGTAGAAATACAGTCCGAGCAGTTAGAAATAACCTAATAATTTAGCAATAAAACAAAAAATAAATAAAATAAACCACACTGTTCTTGGAGTTTTAAAAAATGGGGCTGATAAAGTCCCAGTTGATGATTTTATTAGCTTCCAGAATTTACTAGGAACATGCAAATTTCTGTTTACATATTAAGACTATTTGCATTTTTTTTATCATTTTAGTACATTTATTACTTAATGCCCTATATTTGTCAGGTGTCTGTTCTGTGTTTCCCTCGTAATGTCATTCCTTTGTTCTGTTTCCCGCCGTTTTCAGTGTTCATTTATTCCACCTGTGTCTCACCCTTGTGTATCATCTGTGCCATTAGCCCTCATGTATTTTTACCCCTCTGTTTGGTTCAGTCCTTGTCCGGTATTGTATTGTCTATGCGTTGATGTGGTGTCTGTCCATGCTGTCGGCACCCCATGTCCTCCCAGAGTTTCCTGTATCTTGCAGTGCCCGTGTATTTAGTAAGTGTTTGTAAATAAATTCGTGTTTGTTAAGTCTCGTGTTCCTGTGCCTTCATGTCCCTCAATTGAGCATGACAATATTGGACCCAAATCACTACTGCTGTTTGTTCTTTTAGACTTGGTCCCCAAGCAATATTTCTTTCTCTGATAGAAGAAGAAACAAGTGTAATAAACCAAGTATTATCTTTACCACGGACACTACATTTTCTCATTGGTGCATGCTTATTAATCAAAGCTAAAACAAATTGTCTTAAATTAATTCCATGCCAGATAAACATATGCTATATCACATACACAAGACACTTCACTATATAAAAATGCTTGTTCACTAAAAATCTTAAAATGTCTTCGAAAAATGAATTTTTGCTTATTTTTAGGTAGTTTACAATTTCTGACACATGCAACTGTACAATGATCACTAACATCATTGCTAAATATTCCAACTGTAGAATACTTATGAAGAGAATTTGTAAGTATATTATCAAGCAATGTTTTAAAAATAAGTAGGACCTGAAGGAGCACTTTGTAATTAAAGACAGGTATGTTTGATCAAGGCTGCATCTGAACTCTGCAGGAAGAAAGATCTCCAGGAACAGGATTGGCCACCACTGCTTTACAGCTTTTTTATTGTTGTTTGCATTTATGCATCTGTTTCTGTCCCACATGATATGCTGCTGTGATTTTTTTTTTT